>JAUTYZ010213490.1:0-10530 GCA_032273725.1 Panulirus interruptus
CTGATTGTGTTGCCGTCTTTTGTACTTTTCATCAAACTTTTCAATATCTCATTTCAAGTGGGGAGACCAGGCCTCAACTCCATTCTTCTTGTAGGGACTTTTAAGCCTAACTGATGGGCAGGAGGGAGGGACTGTGAAGATTCATAAAAATATGTCATTACAAAAGTTACGAATTAGGAACACGAGTCCCCTCTCCTTGGCGCTTATCTCAGTTTTAAAACTCTGCTGAAAAGTATCTATTGTACTCGAGCCAATAGGTAAGGCCGATTCATCAGTGACTACAGCACTGAATGACATAAGTATTGGTTGCCTCTGCCAGGCATCAACAAAATTGCATTTGCTTCATGATGCTTTATGATGCTGTGTTTCCTTCGTTATCTGTTGGCAGGAGGTGAGAGGTTGCTAAATTCTGTGATGTTAGCTTCACGAAGTGATGGCAGAACTATGATTCACTATTATATTCATTGTGCGCTGGTTGTTCCTGTTACAGTATAGACAACCTTAAAGACGTGGAGGTATGTAGTGTTGGGTCATCGGCGTATGAATGTATCTGGAAATTAAGGAAGATGTGGAGGCAGAGCGTAGGAGACAAGATAGAACCCTCAGGGACGTTGCTGCTGACAGGGAAAGACGGACAGTGAGATTCCAGCTGCTTATGGCAATGGGAAATGAGGAAAGATTGAAAGGCTTTGAAAAGAGCAAAAGTCAGAACAATAAGGAAATATCTAAATGGGTTAGATGACGGCCCCATTCTTTAGGATAGGCCGTACCGATGAATCTATCCAATATGAAGGAAATAGTTTTGCTAGAATAAAAAAAAACGAGCAAGCACGGTCGCAGATTCAGAAGCACAGCCCTTCAAAACACATGGAGGGATTCCATCTCGTCCACATGCTCCTCTTTTGCCCAGAGAAAGCAATGTTTTTTCTGCACGAAAAGAAATTATAAGGAGGGTCGTATGATCATCAAGTGGTGCATCAGGAGGCCAGGGGATGTTGTATTCTCTAACATGGAGTTCAAGGATTGAGAAAAAAGAAAGGCAAAATTGACCTGTCATTAGGACAGACAGCTACAGTATTATCGGAAAAGAAAACTAAAGGCAATAAGACCAAAAAGACTCATTAGTGGCAGAACAGGACAGGTTGTTATACTTTATTTAAATAAAGATACGATTCGCCTCATGAACAACAAATCCGCAGTGATTTGGGGACAAGATAAATGCTGAATGAGCGTCGGACAAAGTCTGATATACCGGGACCCTTGCCCGAATGGCCTCAAACAGAAATGGTTGAACCACAGACTGAAGGAATACATGCCCCCATTTCCGCAACAGGAGGCTCGCCTATACGCTCAACAGAGACAGAAGCATCAGCGGACGGGAGGTCGGTAATATTCCCAAGGAAGATCAAAAGAATTCCCGGAAGTAGTTTCCAGCGAGCGCTACTGAAAAGCCGATATTGGCGTTTAGAGGGGGAGGAGGAGGAGGGGGGTAGTGAAGAGACGCCTACGAGGGTGTAGTCAGATGAACCAGTCTGGGGAGAGAATGCTTCGCTGTAGTGTGAAAGATTCCAGGTGAGAGACGGATCTCGAGTGCTGGAAGAGTGGTCATGACGGTCTGGAATGTGGACAGAGTGGTTGATGAACTGCTTCAGATCATTAAGAATGGGAAAACAAAAAGGACTTCGACCCCCCAGAACATCTGTATTGGGAGATAATATGCTGCTGAAGCCTTAAGCTGCGACAGCTCTGTGATGAGATAGAAGCTTATAATGAAGTGCAGACTTGATGTAACTTTATAGTACACTGCAGTGGTAGCTAACTTGTCTTACAATAACTCCATGAAATAGAGTTAGCTTTGCGAACTACTAATGCTTCCTATGTCCCATCACTACATGAAGTGTATATAGGGCACAACGTATGTCGTGACCCCTGCGGCTGTTTGTTCGTCTGTGTGTCTGTCTGCCAATCCGAGGACACAATCTTGATTGCACGATTACTTAAGATCAATACATGACAGAAGCTTTAGGCTTACACCACAAGTACCGCATATAAAATTGATGAATTGATTGGATTTGGGGACGCGCAGTTGCATGATTGTGCGTATCAATTTGGGAAAAAATTATTTTACTAGAGAGTGCTATCATTCAGGATTGCTGAATGATAGAAAGTTATAATCTATAAAATACTGCATATTTATCAGACAAAAACAAATATCGTGACGCACATTTTCTTTTTTCATTTAATGATTTCATTCTTTACTTATATATCTACCTCGAGGCGAGACTTGGGTAGCGCAAGTCCCCCTTGTATTATGCAGTGGTTACCTTCGAATACTGCGGTTGGATTATGGCGAAAAGATATCCAAATGTCGTACTTAAACGATTATAAAGTAGTTCTTACTTAATGATGAGGTTTGATCGATGATTTAGTGGAAGCTTTACGATGCAATGGTAGCTATATGTAGTGGAGGCTTTCTGGTGAGTTGTGGAAGTTTTATGATGATAAGCAGGTCTAGTATGTAGTGCAGTACTTGCTTTATGGTTTATGTAGTTTAACAGTTTAAACGATGGAGCAATAACTTCATGTTTTGTCTGGTACTAGAACCTTTGTGACGCTGGTATAGTTCTGTGGTTCAGTCGTAGCTTTGTAATGTAGTGGTAACTCTTTAATATCACCATAACAACCAAGTAGTGAAAGATCAATAATGCTATGTAAGATCTATTGTACAGTGACAACTTAACACTGTTGTGGGAGCTTTGTGGTTGACTAGTGGCTTGGGGATGTACGAAAAGCTTTACGAAACATGCAAAGCAATATGGTGTCGTGAATGTTCTATTTTTGCATTAGAGGCTTTACATCTACCAAGAGGCTTATACTGCAGTAGAATTTTATGATGAACGTTACGATGGATAACGGAAGGTTTATACTGCTGTGGAAACTTTATCATAATATGAAGTGCAGACACAATCGTAGCTTTATAGTGCATTAGAGTCTTTGTGATGATCTGGTAGCTTGCTGGTACAATGAAAGCTTTCTGTATAGGTTGTTTAATGATGTAGTGGAAATTCTATGATGAAAAATAGCAATGGCTTTATATTGTTATGTAGCTTTACTGTTTAGTATCAAGAATGTATCGTAGTAGATGCCATATAATATGACGGCAAATCTACGATAGACTGGTTGCTCGGAGATCATAATTCTGAGACAGAAACATTAAAGAACGAGAGTATTTCTTCTTCTACAGATCCATTACTTAGACTCAACAATATGTAGGAAAGTGTGAGAGAGCCTGTTGTACTTGGATCTATAGACGCCCGTTTACTTCAAACATCAACAGACAAGGAACATTACAAGAGTCGAAAAACATCAAAGGCCTTTACAGAAGGGTGGCTACCGCTCACTCTCTGAATAAGTTGTTCTGCTTGGCCATACAACCTCCTGCCGGCGACACTTGTCGTATCAGAGATTCTGAACCATAGGGTAGCTCATCATCCAGAGTGCTGGGCTATATAATCCATAGCATCCCCTCTACACACATAGCTTCCACAGCGATACCTCCAGCGTTTCTTGTGGCTTGTTTGTACAATTCCAGCAATACCCTGGCTTACTGATACAACGCTTCCGTTTCACGAGGAGTAAGCCTTTGTGATGCATCAAGTCCTCTTCAGATACAGCAAATTCTTTTCCTCTGAACAGCTGCTCCACCAATGGAAAGGACTGATGCGTCCTTTTATAAAGTGCTGTTTTTGCATCTGGGAAGGTGTTGGTTCTACATTCTTAACAGACAAGAAAAGAGTCCAAAGCAATCAGACTCATCAACTCTCCCAGTCACACCTCAAAACTTGACCCACTTAGCCTATGCCGCTATGGTGATTCACTTTCTCACCTTTGTAAGTTTTACTTTGGTTCATTCTCCAGAGAAGAAGCTGCTTATGTGCCCCCGCCATTAGCTAGACCACATTATACCCAGCAAGGCTCCTGTGTCCCATGTGGCCGCTGGCAACTCAAGAGCGAACCGTTGGGACCTGTTTTTACCCTGTACTAAGACACTTTGCAACTCTGAACCCCCCTCGTCTCTACTACATCTTTCATCTTTATAAAAAGCAGATATTCCACCTCCTCCAAAGCTCTTTATTGATATGATTCTCTTCTTCTCTTCTTGTTTCTCCTATCTTGACTACCTCTTCGTATTTCAGTTAAGGCCTAGTCTCGATAAGGACTTTTGTACGACGCGGAGCCTTGAACATGAAGAGAAAATAGAATATTGTACTGAACTAGCTTGGTATAGTCTCGATAAAAGTACGTATTTTATTTGATCTTCCTGATCTTCTTGTGGAATATCTAGTATAAGAAAATGTCTGCTGGACAACAAAGTACTGTATGTTCCAGTATAGGAGTACATTTCCTATGGACATTAACAGATGCTACCTTTTTCTGTCTGGTCGACATCGTCATACTATCTATAGTGAGTTTGCGATGTATATATATTGATACGTCATTTTTCTACCCTGAATGATATAAAACGTATCTATTATGATTAACTTCCGCGACAACCTAATCTTCCTTTCACATCACTAAATGAGAGATGATTTTCCTTTTGTTGAGGCCTGCAGAGGCGTCTGGATTAACACCAATAGTTCATAACTAACAGCGTTTTCTTTTGGTTTTGTTCAGCGGTACCGTCGTAGATCCAGACTAAGGCTACCCTACAGTCTATGTCATCCTCAACGCTGCGTTTTATCCAATGCATCTCAAGTTAACCTGGGAATTCTGACGACTGTATATGATCCTAACAACGAGAACACATAAAGCTTCTTTCCAGTATCTGTCAGTAACCGTGTGCTAAAATGGGTATCGGATCAGATGGTAAAATGATATCAGAATGGATCACAGTTCTCTATACTGGCCTAAAGCACTGCTGGTGCACAGGTATTTCAAACTTAGCCGAGATTCTAGTGTAGGATGTTGAGGCAGGAACAATACGCATGCATCTGTATCCCTGTAGGATCAGCATGCTGTTCATGCATTTGGTTGTGATCGTGTGGTCTTGGATAGCTTTATCCACCAGGCAGTTGAGTGGTGGACGAGACGCTGGGATCAGTCGGTGTGGAGGGTTCAACCCTCTCCTATTGATGCTATAATGCTGCCAGTATCTGTAGAAGAAAACTAGTGAACGTGTTCTTAAAAACTGATACTCTATATCCTAGTCGACAGCGCATATGTGACAGCTGGACAGAGAAGCTGATACGAGGAACAAATTGAACTGCACAACCTGTGTACGTGACCCAAGAGTTTCACCCGAGGTATTATGGGTTCGGAAACCAATCTCGATAATATTGTTATGTATGAAAGGAGCAGCCATAAGAGGAGGGGTCGAGTGGAGCACTAACGAATGCAGCAGGTTTATCAATCCAGCAGGGGCGTGTTTGGAATGGCAAGAGTGTCCGTCTGGAGGCTTGGCTTCGTCTACTGTATAACTGTTAGAACGCGCTGCCTTGGCGTAAGCTTCCCTACCAGACCTGAACAGACTCCGTATTCAGTAACCTGCGTTCCATCGTATAACGCATTCTCTCGTGCATGATGTCTCTCTTGATTTGGTAATTCACATCCACGTCTAAGATAAAGCAACATGTCTATTCCACGAATCATTTTCTAAACACAGTTACGGTTATCGGTCACTGTTTTATTGTCTTTGAAGAATTCTGCACCAGAACCCTTCTCACTATATACGATATTACTTTCCAGGCGCCCTGGTAGATGACGTAGCTGATCCGGTTGTGATACTGCCAACAATAAAGTACTTTTTGTCATAGAGGTACGAGGGAGGGGATAGTTGTCCCAGCAATATCATATGGATGCGAGGCATGGGCTATAGATGAGGCTCTACGGAGGAAGGAGGATGTGTTGGATATGAAATGTTTAAGGACAATATGTGGTGTGAGGTGGTTTGATCGAGTATATAATGTAAGGGTAAGAAAGATGTGTGGTCATAAGGAGTGTGTGGCTGGGGACGCTGCAGAGGGTGTGCTGGGGTGTTTTGGACATGTGGAGAGAATGATTGGGGAAAGGTTGACGGGGAGGATATGTGTGTCAGACGTGAAGGAAACAAGTATAAGCGGGAGAACAAATTGGAGATGGAAGGATTGAGTAAGAGAGATTTTGAGCGATCGGGCCCTGAACATGCAGGAGGATGAAAGGCGTGCACGGGATACAGTGCATTGGAACGATGTTGCCAGTGGACTGAACCAGGAGGTGTGAAACGTCCGGGGTAAACCATGGAAAGGTCTGTAGGGCCTGGATGTGGAGAGGGAGCTGTGGTTTCTGTGCATTACACATGAAAGCTAGAGAATGGATGTGAGCGGTAGCAGCCTTGCTTCGTCTGTTCCTAGCGCTACCTCACTGGCGCGGGAAAAGGCTATCAAGTATAAAAAAAAAAGGTACGAACAACATAAACAAGAAAAAATTAGAGAAGTTTCTGAGAAATATTGCCAAGTTATTCTTTGACTTAAAGATAAAACAAACAACATCTTGGTTTCAGAAGCAATCCTGCGGATCGGCACCGGGAACACCTTCAGTAGGGCGTTCAGTCTTGCCAATCGATTAGCCAGTTTTTGTTCACAGGATGGAGTTAAGTTCGTAACCTTATGGCAGCGTTCTTCTGTGCAGCCTAATAGCTATGTCTGTGAGAGACGACCTACACATGAACACCAGAGGTGCTGCCCGTTTCGTTAGACACCTTAGTGAGTCAACTTGTGAGTTGTATGAAAAAAATAAATTAGAAAAATACAGCTCGTTTTGAACATTTTGGGTGGTTCGGTTTTTACATTGAAAGGCTATATACTGTCAGGGTCGTAAAGGCCGTCAACGTCAAGTTAAAACCACCGATCAAAATATCCTGAACGTCCTCTGGAGGTCAAAAAAATTCTAAGCCCACACATACTGTCACTGCACGTGTGGCCCTTGGCTCGTCCTTTTCCGTCAGCATCTCTTCAGACAATTCACAAACATTTCTTAGGATATTCTATGTTTACGGCCTCTGCATACGAGAAAAAAAAAAGAATCAAATTAGGGACAACTGCACTGACGATACTTTTGAATCTTGGCTAAACATGAAAAGCAGACGTCTCCCTGACGAATGTGGTATTCCAGCTTGGGCTACACGCTCTTCGGCAGTGGCAGAGGTGGTGGTGTCTTGCTGACCATCAATCTTAATCCTTTACTGAGAAACACAGAGGCTATAGATGATGATACACCCATTTTCTGTGAAAAAGATACGCTTCGTAAGAGAATAACCGGAGGAATAATCATAGGCCCTTCTCACAGAAACTGAAGGAAGACGAATTCGTAGATACTCGTATTTGTAATGAACGCCATTCGATTACAATGAGAGATTACCAGAAGCTCTGGTTATAAACTCTTCATAAACATACTTGATATTATCCTAATTAACACGAATATAGCACAATGAGCGTGCTCATTCATATGAGACATAATACCCTCCTAACAGCAGGATTAAACCTATACCATTGTTGTAGGAACTGGGGACATAACAACTAGGATGGAGTCCGTAACAGAATACCCTTCCTCTTACGTCGGTGAGCAACGGGGTCTCCACGGGTTTTTCCCGTTAGGCTTACAGTAACCAGCAGCCAACAGTTTTACCGAGCTTACTAGCAATTGTGGTGAGTGGGGTAAGCGTCCCCAGCTTCAACACAAATGATAGCGGTTCGAATCCTGATGTTAAGGGGAGCATTATGTATCTAAATTGAACTCGCAGGGACGCCTACGCACAAAATCAGTATATCAAGGTTGGAATACACCAGCGTAACGTTGTTGGGAACACTGTTAGAAACAACCTGGACAACAGCTTGTGTAGACTGATAGTGCGTACAGTAATGATGGCATAGTTAATCCACAGAGTTACCGATAGTGTTACCAAAATTTTCACGATGTTGTGGATACAAAGGAAACAATGTTGGTAAGGTGTTGGCTACGCGGTTATCAGCAATGTTGTCACTCATTCACAAACATGTTGGCTACATTATAACTGGGAAGAGTGTTGGTAACATACAATTGTCTCCCGTTGATGAGGTCAATATTGGCAACACTTGTCAGCTTTGATCCAAAAATGTTGACAACAATGTTCCCAACGCTGCTGCGCTGGTGTAGACCTGCCCTGTTGTCGACATCGTTTCAAACAGTGTTGGTAGCTTCTGTCGGGAATGTTTACAACAATGTTCCTAACACTGTTCCGTTGGTGTGGACGTGACTCTCAACATTAATGATCCCAGAGTCACCAACACATGTTTCAAACAAAGCTTGCTTTTGGTGTAGCCTCACCTAAATTTTGACTTAATTTCATGTACGAAAGAGGACCTTGTCGTTCAAGAACAAAGGTTAGGTTGAAGCGATTACTGAGAAAATTACATTTGAGACAGCTTTCAATACTGCCATTAATGTTGGTTAACACGACAGTCGTGAAAAAGTATCAGATTAAAGAGGCAAATATTACGGTGATTTTTGCAATGTTCTTGGCAGTAATAGGTTCAGTAAGGCACCCAAAGTGAAGGAGTATCTGCACCAGTGTGCAAGAGACAGTCATTTTTTTTTTAACTAAGCCTGAATGATGGAAGACTGAAACAAGAAACTCCACCTGAGCAATTACCAACATGACAATAGATTATGTACATCTGTGTATGCAAACGAAAAACTTGTACAGGGTTAACGTCAACATTAAACGTATATTGCTGAAAGTAACAAAATAAATCCATAATAATCTATAGGTATATCATTGTCCGAGGTCTATAACGTGGGGTTAGTGTGAGGGCGTGAGCAAAGGAGGGGTGGCACTACTTCTGGAGAAGGAGTTGCGGGAATGCGTTAAAAAGATGAAATAAAAGAGTTTCATTGTGGTCAGGATGAGAATGCAAGAGGATGATGACAGGTGCTAATGCACTTGGTGGTGGGAGGAGTAACGAGGAGACTCAAGTATTTTGGGAGAAGCCGAGTCAGTGCGTCAACAATTTTGATACAAAGAATCAAGTATTAGTGATGGGAAATCTGAATGCAAGAGTGGATGATGAGGCAGTTGTGGATTTAATTGGAGGGCATGGCTGCCCGGTGTATATGAAGAGGGTGAACAGCTCATCGAGATGTGCTATGAGAAAGGACTGATCACTGGGAATACCCGGTTTAATAAAAGATGCATACATACTTACAATATACGTGGTGAGTGGGGTTGATGGTGAGCGGATATCATTGGATTCTGTTCTAATTGAAAGGAAAGACTGCTGGAAGTGATGGTGTTAAGAAGGGCAGCTGTAAGGATGTCCGATCACTTCATAATGGAGACAAGCGTTAAGAGTTTGTGGATTTAGGAAAGGAAATGACATGGGTGGGGAAAAGTGGTGAAAGGGAGTGAGCCTGGAAAAGAAGTTTGTCTGAGGAGATACCAAGAGAAATTAGGTAAGGAATGGCGGAAGGTGAGATTCAACGGAACTATGGGTGTGGGCGAAGGATGTTAGGTATTAAAGGAAGCATTGCTTACACGTGTGGGTGAAGTGCACCGTGACATGCGGGAAGTGGGATGTGGGCGTGTGAGAAAGGGCACCGAGTGGTGGGATGAGGATATTAAGTTGCTTGTGAAAGAAGAGAGAGGTGCATGAGCGTTACCTGTAGAGAAGGGGTGCACGTGACTGGAGGATGTACAAGAGAAAGCGGCTGGGGATGCAAAAGAGGGCAAATGAGAAATGGGGTGAAAGATTATCGGCAAAATTCTTCAGGGAGAACAAAGAAACATTTCAAAATGAGACGAATAATGTGAGGAGAACAAGAGAACGAATTGGTGTATCAGTGAGGGGAACAGATGGAGATGTGGTAATAGGTAAGAGAATGGTAAAAAAAAGATTGGGAGTTAGTATTTTGAAGGACAGTTGAATGTGTTAGATGACAGCGCCACAGATGTGGGGTGTTTGGAACCTGGAGGCTTAAGTAGCGATTAAGGCATCACGAACGGCTTGATAAAAAGAGCAGAGGTGGTGAGGGTTTTTCATAAGATGAAGTGTGGAGAAGCGGTTGGGATGGACTGAATTGCAGTTGAATTTCTTAAGAAAAAGGGGGGGGGTAATGACGATGGTGATGGTAATTCAGGATTTTCTCTGTACTTATGACTCAACGTGAGGTGCCTGAGGACAGGCGGAATGCCTGCATAGTGCCATAATAAAGGGCAAGGGGAACAAAAGTGAATGCTTGAATTACATTGGCATAAGTCTATCAAGTGTATCTGGTGAGTTGTAAGGGAGAGTGGTGATTAAGAGGATGGTAACAAGCACAGAACATAAGACTGGGGAGGAGCAATGTGGCTTTAGGAGTGATAGAGCACGAGCGGACCAGGTGTTTCCTCTGAAGGATTTATGAGAGATATACTTAAGAGATGAGAAGGAATTTGAATGTGGCATTTTTGGATCTGTAGAAAGCATGTGAGAGGGCTGATAGAGAGGTTTTGTGAAAGGCAGCGAGGACTTTGTAACG
>JAUTYZ010213821.1:0-10528 GCA_032273725.1 Panulirus interruptus
ATTAAGTAGGAGCCTCTGCAAACACTGTACTAGACTGGCCCTCTGCCAGTGGCCTGTTAAGGGTGAGGCACTAAAGGCTATGAAGTGCCACTAGAGTCCACTAGTTATGGAGACTCTATTGCCGTGGCAACCCCCTTGAGGGAGTTCCAGAAGGGAACAGGCATCAGAGATATAGATAGATAGATAGATAGATCAATGTATTACTGGCATCCACTATCAATAACAAGCTTGACAATTGCTTCTCCCAACTTCTTTTGGTACCACCTGACTCCAAAACAGAATAGTATTCAGTAAGTATATATTTTATCTACATGTTCATGCTATGCAAAAAATACAGGTACAAGAATCCTTCTAAAAGCACCATTCACACTAACCTTCCATCATACACTTGATTCTCTCTTATGAATGTTCATCTCACACCTTTCTCTGTTTTTCTAATTCCTGACTACAACTTGATATACAGTTCGTCACTCCAATTCAACACTTTGCATCAAATCTTTACAATTCTTATTTCTTATAATACTTCTTTTCCTTACTCTCAAGACCTCTGTCATCTTACAGACATTTCAAAATTTATGTATCCGTTCCCCCTCTCAACTTATTACTCCTGCTGCAAAACATTAAAAGTCTCATTGGCTAAAGCACTTCTGTGAAATCTCAACTTGCACTTTATTTATAATTCCCACTACAAGCTTACTAATCTCTATGATCTTCAAAACTCTTTTAATTCATCAACAGCTAATCTGCCATATCTGCTGAATCTACCACATAAATATTCATGTTCATGTAATTCTATCTTCAATATGACTATACCATATCCTTGCTTTTGTTTTTCAGTTTAATGATAATATTCCAAAACATTCTCTCTTGTTTATTAAACATTATTCTTAATTTCCCTTCAAGATCTTGTCATCTTATTTTTCCCTCATTACACTTTAATCTCTTCAAAGCTTTACTGTAAAACTTCTTAAGCCATCCTGAATTATTCACAATTACCTTTTGTAGCTTTAGCTGGTTCAATTTCACTCTTCCTCAGTTATCTCAAAATCCTTATTTGAGAATGTAAAGCCTTAATCCCACTAACTGGTTCACCATGCAACCTTAGAGAGCCATAATAACATAATACTTACGTAAACGAGTTTGGCTGTGTGGATTCAATACTAGCATTTGTTATAGGTATGGGCTGTGGTGTTGCAGGCAAAGACTGCCTGGTTTGTGCAACAAAGTTAGTTCGTCTCATTTTGGGTGGTAACGCTGGCGGCTGAGATGTAATAGGATCAATTCTGTTGAGAAAAATAGTCCAATAACTCTTAAAGCCTACTTCCTCATATCTTTATAAAATCTTTTCATCTTGTCATAAATACTTATGCTAGTTGTCATAAGCAAAATGAAGAAAAGTTGAGGAATATTTCCTTAATGAATTAATTCTTAGTACTGTATTACCAGATGTAATTGTGATTCTCTGCACCCAAATATAATTGGTTAAATAAAATAATATAAAGCTGAAAAACTTTGCATTACACTGAAAGCAGCTACAAATACACAATGTGTCCCTAAGAGGTGGTAACCTAGGTATATAAAAATGAATATGCCTCGAGAGTATAGGATCAGAAAAAAAAATCCAGTTTTTCCGATAGTTTTAGGGATCATTAAACCTAGAACTTTATGAGGCCAAAGAAGAACTGCAAGTTGACTACAAAGATCTTTTACCAATAAAGAAAATGGTCAGGTCCCATTGTAAGGGATAAAAGAAAAGACAAGTACATATCCCACAAACAGCTCACTTATTGTTCTGACATCCGACCATACCTTGAACGGGTCACCATTACCATTCTCAAAGACATCACAAATACAATACAATTTAAAAGGGGATAGCAAGATAGACAGCAATATCAAATCATCTTTTAAGCTAACATACACGTACAAGACTAACATGCTAAGGCAGGAAAGGCAGTTAGGCTAAGATCCAGAGAAAGCGTATGAGAGAACTAACAGAGAGACCTTGAAGAAGGTGCTACAAGTATATGGAGTATATGGAAAGCAACCAAAGTTAATGAGGAGTTTTTAGCAGGAGAGTAAGGTAAGTGTGCGAGTGGAAATGGAAAAGTCTGAGTGGTTCCTTGTGCAGGTGGATCTGCATCAATGATTTGTAATGTCACCATGATTGTTTATTCTGTTTACAGATGATGTGGTAAAGGAAGATAGGCATAAGCATCTCCAATTGAGAGGCAGGTCTAGGTATGCTTTAAGTGGGGCAGATGGGAGATTAGTTAGATGCTGTTTGCAGGTGACAAAGTTCTAATGGAAAGCTCCACAGAGAAACTTCAGAAGCTAGTGATACAGTCTAAGAGTATGTTTGAAAGGAAGGAATTGAGAATAAATGTGAACTAAATCAAGGTAATGGGGTGCAGCAGAGGGATGAGACAAGATGGTCTGAGTGCAAGTTTGAAGGGGAAGGGCCTGGAGGAAGTGGAGTGCTTTAGGTACACGGGAGTGGATGTGGCTCTTAATGAAACCATGGGAACTGTAGTGAGTCACAGGGTGGAAGAGGGGGGGTCAAGGGCCTGTGTGCATTAACCCTTTGGCTGCAAATGATAACGAAAGTTGTAATACACAATATTCCTTCTCACCATGAAATATGACTATAGTCCACAATTGGCAAAAATCAGCTGGTCTATCCCGCATAGTTCACCAACCCTTCCCAACCAGGAAATGGTGCCACAGTCCCAAAAAGTGCAGTCGCTGGCTGAAACTTCATGCATAATCAATGACGTATTCAGATGACCACTGCCACCCATATAATGATTCATTTATCTCCTTTTTCTCTTTTTACTTTGTTTTCACCATCATTAAATTATCAAATCATAGTTGCTACATGATGCATAAACAAAGAGAAATAATGATAATGTAAGATGCTCTCGACATGCATTTACGAGATGGCAACACGTGGCTGTTTAGTGTCCATTTTATTTTGATTCATGACCTTTACAGTTTGTTCATCACTGTGAGTGAGTGTTATGTAATATAATGCATTAATAAAAATATTTATGATACTATATAATATTACTGATGAGTGTTCATGAGCTAGCAATGTGGTGCTGCTTTGTGTCCCTTTAAACCTAGCTATCTATACATTTTTGTGCCCTTTACAATTTATTATCATTATGAGCATAAGGAGCATGAAATTTGTTGCACTTGAATAAGTTGATACCATCCTGTAGGCATCACCCATAAACACTTAATTTTCATTTCTCTTTTTCCCCTTCCCTGCCAACTATCAGATATTTATAAAAAAATATTAGTGCCAGACATGGAAACTTTAAAGGTTTTGTCTTGATAAAACAGTCGTAAAAAGGGGGAATTACCATTTTCATATTCTGCTGGAAAATTGACACTTGGAAATGCAGCTGGAAATTCACTACATGGGAGCAAGTGGGAGGGGGATACCAAAAGGGAAATGGAAGGATGAATGAAGGAGGCTTTGTGATACAAAGGCCTGAAAATTTAAGAAGAAAAGGGGCATGCATTGGACAGAACAGGTTGGACTGATATGGTACAACTGGGTTGTGCATTAAGACAATAAAGGTACAACTAAGACATGTTTATATAATCAGTTAACAGGTGCCATACGTTTACATGTTAAATGTGGCATAGGTATCAGAGGCCAATAAATACACACACAAATGATCAGTAACTGTATCTAAAAGAGAGAGACAATCAATCATGTATTAAACTTTGATACGTACTAGGAGCTCAAGGCTAAACTGGAAAACTATGGTCCTTTGAGAAATGTGAAGGGTTCTTAGTGGTTCATACTATATGAATTTCACCATGAGACTGATATACTGTTATTAGTAATTCTTATCTTTAGCTTCCCTCACTTTCAACATTGAAAACAGCACACAAGATACAAATATACAGACACTGAACTTCACATCCAGTCCCTTTTCCACCTTCTTTAAAGAACCCACATCCAGCCTCTAAATTTTTGATCCTGCATCTACTATTTCCACTCTCACATCCTTATTTGCTTCTAAGTCTCTCCCTAACTGAAGCAAATTTTGCTAACATCATACTACTTTAAGTAAACAGTAGAACTTGCATAACCAATAAATGTAGAATAGTGTCCAAAACTCTTTGGTGTCATATATTTTTCAGATAAAGACAAGGGTTAAGGAAGACATGCAAACTCACCCGTCAATAATTCCCATGAAAGCTGAAGTATGAAAGAAGTCATGGTCATGATCGAAATCATGAATGTGAGACTCCATTGCTGACACGAGGTGCATCTGATGGACAGAATGGCGCAACAGCTCACTTGGATTAGGTTCACTTACTTGACCAAACAGCTTCATATAGTCATGAACTGTGAGAAAAAATAAATAAAAAGTCTTTAGAAAAAATTCAAACTAAATATTTCAAAGAAACTGAATCAAAAATACATTTTACACTGTCTCAGGGTTCAGAGGAATAAATTGTTTTTATCAAGAAAGACTCATTTTTCACTGGACTAAGTTAATAGTAATGATGTTAAGTGCTTTGTGTATACTCATGCACCTGTTCTAAAAGCATCAATCCAAATGAGAAATCATAAGGTCACAAATTCCATTAAAAAACAAGCACAGTGTTAAGTTACTGTAAGGTACTGTGTCTCCCTTCTTGATCAAACTCATCCACTACACACTGTTTTGAAATATCACAGTGATATCAAACAAAGGGTATTTCATCTTAAATTTGACAAATCAGGATTATGGGGAAATCTCTCATAATCAAAAGTTTTTATTCACTGGCCTTATATATAATAACACTTATATATAATTAATCTTTCTGATTAATATGCACAAGAAACTGCATCTCTTAAAAAATAAATCAACTAAAATTCTTAACAATGGAAATTCCTTACAAGAATGAGATTTACCAAACCTGAGATGATCCCATATCTAAAAACAAAAAAAAAGGCTTCTCTATTGTTAAAATCAACCGAATTTTGACAAACAAGTCAAACTGGCTTGTTATCTGCTGCTGGGACAACTACCAAATGGGGGAGCAGGGTTAACCATTAATTAGTTAAACAAACAATAGGCAGGAATAATGCATTCAAGTTAAATCAGCTCACAGATAACAGGCTCTTGGTTTTCAGTTGTGGAGGGGATGACCAATTTTTTAAAGAGCATGACTTTCTCAATTATGGGTTTTATTCTATTTTTCCTCAAGAGATATCATGGGTTATGGTTTCCATGGTTTCTCTTCAAGGAAATGCAAGCAAGAGGACTCAAAAGGGGGTGGCTAATATACTGAAAACATTTGTGCTCATGCAGTTTGGAAATATACAAAGAAAAGAAAGAGGAAATATGACTAACTATTAAGATATATGATAGGTGACAAATGAAAGAAAAAGATCTAAGTTACAGCATGACAGCATATGAACAATAACAGTGAAATCAGTGCCCACATGAAATTAGGCAAGAAATGGAATGCTTTAATAACTGAAAAGAAAAAAAGGATTATACTGCAATGGAAGAGCACTGCATGACAGCACACTAATTTGAACAGTGGAATGACTGAACATATGAAATTAAGCATTCTGCATAATGTTTAGGACAGGTATACTATGTAGGACTGCCTGACCTGTGAAGAGCAGATAATGAAGCTGAAGAGAAAATAATCTTAAAAGCAGTTTTCACTTCAAACAGTTACAAAGTCTTAATTTTCAAACAACAAAACCAAATAGGTTGTATAATAGCTGATAAAAAAATAAAAAACACACCATGCTTCTTCTTGACTGGCAAGGGTGGTGGGTTGTCATCATCAGTCGTAAAATAGTGGGATTCAATCTTCTCAAATTTATTGTGCTGTCTTCGTAACTGAACCACATTACTTCCTCCTTGGTTGCTACTGCTGCTGCTACAATTGCACATTACGCTGTTGGTACTGCTGTATCCACTACAAACACTGCTGCTGCTGCTACTACTGCTGCTACGTAGCTGCAAATTACAGCCAATCTTGGGAGGAAGTTTTGGACTTGGATCTTCTTTTTGCTGTGGACAGTAATAATAAAACCAGTTAACACCTTCACTTTGTAAACCAAAAGTTTCAAACTTTCACTCACAGAGTTTTCAAACATTTTGAGAAGTTCTAACTTTCTTTTTTCATACTTGTTCACCATTTCCCGTGTTCATGAGATAGCACCAGGAAGAGACAAAATAAAGGCCTAATTTGCTAACATCCATTCTCTAGTTGTTATGTGTAATGCACCTAAACCACAGCCCCCTATCCACAATCAGGCCCCAGGAGCCTTTTTGTGGTTTCCCCCCGCTGCTTTATATGCCCTGGTTCAGTCCACTGACAACACATCATCCCCAGTATACCACATCACTCCAATTCACTCTATCATATGCACCCCTTTCATCCTCCTGCATGTTCAGGCCCCAAGCACATAATTTTCACTCCATCTTTCCATCTCCAATCTGGTCTCCCCCTTCTTGTCCCCTCTACTTCTGACACATATATCCTCTTTGTCAACCTCTCAATACTCATTCTCTCCATATGTCCAAGTTATTTCTGCACACTGACTTCAGCTCTCTCAATCACACTCTTCTTCTTCCCACATCTCTCTCTCACACCCTATCAGTACTTACTTTATCAACCCTCCTCACATCGCATATCATCCTTGAAAATTCCATTTCCCACACATAACCCTCTTCTGTACAGTCTCATTTATAGTCCATGTCTCACACCCATACAACATTTTTGGGATACTATACCTTCAAACATATTGATTTTTGCCCTCCCAGGTATCGACCTCTCTTTCCACACATTCCTCAATGTTCTCAGAACCTTTGCCCCTCCACTCACCCAATGACTCACCTCGGCTTCCATGGCTCCATTGGCTGCCATGTCCACTTCCAGGTATCTAAAACATTCTATGTCCCCAAATTTTCTCCATTCAAACTCTCATTCCAACTAATCTGTCCCTCTGTACTGCTAAATGTAATAACCTTCCTTTAATTCACATTTACTCTAAACTTCCTCCTTTTGCACATTCTCCCAATCTCAGACACCAACTTCTGCAGTTTCTCACTTGAATCAACCACCAGTGCTGTGTCATCAGTAAAAAAGAACTGACACACTTTCCAGGCCCCCCTCACCCTTTACAGACTGCATATTTGCCTCTCTCTCTCCAAGATCACTGCATTTACCACCCTTACCATCCCATCCATAAATAAATTAGCCATGGTGAAATCATACATCCCTGCTGCAGACCCACCTTCACCTGGAACCAATGAATCTCCTCTCTACCTACTCATACACCTACCTTACTCTCTTGATAAAAAACTTCTCGCTGTTTCTAACAGTTTTCCTCCCACACCATATATTCATAAGACCTTCACAAGGCATATCTATCAACTCTTATCATATGCTTCCTCCAGATCCATAATTGCCACATATAAATACTTCTGTTTCTCTAAGTATTTTTCACACAATGGGAACAGTGGTGTAAGCTAATACTCATGTTGGTGGTATATGCTGATTCCCACATCTGTGGCAGTGGCAGCAACTCTGCCAGCACTGATGTGGGGATGACCAAATTAGTATTTCCCAGCAATTTTTGACTGATCCAAGTTGAAATTACTATTCACTGGTAACAAATGTAAAATCAAGATAACATTATCATTCTATATCAGTATGTGCTGTGCTTCTTGATGCTTCACAGTTGAGAGCACTGTACATATGAGCAAATACATGTCAGTGTATGCTGTGCTACTTGGTATATCATGTATCTCTCCGTGCCCCTTGTATATGGGTACACAGTTCATTGATTCTTTATCTTTTATAATTGTAATAAAAACACTGAAAGAAATTACGAATACACTGTGTTTCCTCACAAACAATTCTTATTGATCAGCAAGTATATGACAGTTCACTCTAAACATGAAAATAGGTTGGACTCATCTTGATATCAGCACTCACCAATATGTACTGAATCTTCGATATATGCACATTAAGCCATCTTTAATAAATTACTAAAACCATGTAGACCACTGTCACTGATCAGGAAAAAAACAAAATATGCTTAATTCAAACATCATGGTGGGTCTAATGTTGACTTTAGCCCACCAGAAATTTTGTTCACAACTCAGAATCATATCATTAACATCAGTTGTACAAACTCAGTAAACATAATTAGTCTTCATGAGAATAAAAAGCCAACTTATGGTGAAAGCAAACTTATTTATAAATTAAATTGATCTTGACTACAGCAAAGCCCATCATTACCAAATCAATGACAAAAGGAGACTGGCAATAGGCAAGTGGGGGAATGCGGCAGCATGACATTACGGACAGGGTACAGAGGTACAGTATACCACGTGATTATGGTAGTTTTTCTGAGTAGCTTTGCCCCACCACCCTCTAGCATACATTACAGTTACATTTTCTGCAAGCATTAAGCATTACTGTGGCTTTTTTTGTGCATTTGCCTATCTCACCACAATCAGACACATGGCTCCGACAGCATTAAGAAAGAATTACATAGGTGAAGGGTAAATGAGAGATGTACTGAAAAAAACAGCTACATACACATGTGTATGTAGCTCAGTAATTCAGTTATTCTGCTATTTATCTATCTATACCTCTGATGCCTGTTCCCTCCAGAAACTCCCATTTTGCATTACTATAATTTTACTTGTACTGTACAACATAAGAAAAATATCAAAAAGAATTGGTGGAAAACTAAGATTCTTATAATGCCTTATCTTACATCCTTGTATGGGGTTAGGAGAGATTTCAACACCTGACAGAGGATCTCTAATATCACATGCTAAAGAGAGTAATAACTTTCAGAAGCTCACTAAGGTTGCAAAACTGGGGTGGTATACTTTAGCACTGTCTACTGAATTGTGGGGTAACCATGCCCTCCTTTCCACCTCAAAAATACCACCTTCAGAGAGTCTGGATTTTTTTACAGTTTAATTTCTTTCTCATGTTTCCTTTAAAGTTAGTAATTTCTTTTCCATATTTCTAAAATATGTTTCAGAAAAGTTTAGGTTACAAAAGTATGGTTTATGGTAAGCTTATTTCACAGACTATCATCAGTAACTAGTAGGATTCCATGCATTTCTTTGATGTAGAAGCTTCAGTTTAGAGTTATGGACCAAACACTGTAATTGCTGAAAGTTTCTTGAGAATCTGAGATCCTCTTAGTGACTATTTTACTTCAAACACACTACTGATGTACCAAATGTTGCCACTTTACATGATTTACAAATAGGTAATCATCCTTAGGGATTATATGAACCAACAGAAATATTCCAACGTTGTCCAATTTCCAAAGTATTCATATAGCTTCTTCATCAATTTTTTTCCCTTTTTTGGCAAATACGTCAAGTACATCTAATAAAACTCCAACAACATAACGGCAAAGATCATAATATTAACAGAAATCTCTAAAAACAATGAAAGATATCCTCTGAAAAAAGGGAGTATCCTTTGCAGCAAGTTGTGATTAGACTGAAGATAGAAGCATAAGCGCATGTAGCAGGAAAGATTTTATGCTTGGGAATGTTTACTGACAGTGTACCACATAGGTAGTTTGTGTGTAAGGGTTGAAGCATAAATAGAGGTATTAGTCTCGACAAATCAGATTACTAAGCAAACTAAATAATCAAAAAGTGCTATAATACAGTGGAAGCTGTTCAAACTTTGCACAGGAGCCATATGATAAAGATAAAAGTGAATGACCTAAATGGCTGTATGAACCTGGTCCACTTCATTTAAATGAAAAGAGTTAAAGATAAATATCTCATTAATGTGGGGAATGGTGAACATGTATATGTATGTACATAGATATAAAAATACCTATTATTCTATTAATACTTCAGCTGCAGAATGAAAAACTGAGACTGAATCTCATTTCATACATGAAAAGGGTATCATCCTTATAAGAAGGCTTCTCAAATATAATACCTTTTAAAGATAAAAACAGTAATTAAACAGCAAAATAAGAAAAATTTTCACTCTACTATCTTCAAATGACTATAGTAACTCAATAATGTCTGACTAAATTCACTTCAGAATTGATAAGATTGTTACTCTCACCTTGATTCTTGTATCTCCTACATCTACGTGATCAAATTCAAGGTTGTCATAGGTAGACGGAGCACGAACCTCTGAAGACCCTCGACCCTGATATACACGTTGTTTAGCTGGTAATGCAGGTGGGACTGCAACTGATATAGTGTGGTTCTTATATTTTTCTCCCTGTTAAGATAACATACTGTATCACATATCATTAGCAGGTAATACTAAACCACAAGGAATCATACAGTGTTAAGGATTATAAGCAAAATTCAGTAAGCTATTCTAAAGAACTACTTTATGAGATGAAGTATCCTTTCTCTCACTACAGTCACATTACGATAACATGCTCATAAGTTTCCTTGACTGGATTTGACTTAATTTACTTCTATAAAAGGTGCGTGCTTGTGTGTGCTGAAAAACACTGTGCTCATAGGAGAAAAAAGAATGT
>JAUTYZ010213932.1:0-16754 GCA_032273725.1 Panulirus interruptus
TTTACAAGGAGAGTGTATGATAGTACAATTAAAGGGGTTGGTGTGAGTGGAAGACCACCTGTGACATGGGCAAATAGAGTGAAGGAATACTGGAGGGAGAGAAACAGAGGAAGAATGCATGGAATGGTGTATGCAAGGGAGGCATGTAAGGACAGGGATAAGTGGAGACCTTTTTGCCACGGCCACCCCTTGATGGGAGTTCCCGGAAGGAAACGGGCATCAGAGATATAGATAGATAGATAGAAAGAAGAGTGCTGTAATGAAACAGCACTCTGCAGGGTAGTGCTAACCGGAGTATTAGTTGTATACACCTTAACCTAATGAAGGTATCCAATTTATTGACCATCTGTAAGGGGAGGATGAACAGCTGGGATGACTGCAAAAAAATTGCAGCATCCAGGATTTGGACCGATGTGGGTTTGACCCCAGGTAGCCCATGAATCCTCACAGTCAGGAACACTAACCGCCACACCATGGAGGTGTTTGATGATACCTCAGTTGAGAGCTAGTAGACCTACCCTATGTAGCTTTAGGTATTCCACCATCGGAAGAGGATGATCCACAATAGTGTTCAGTTAGGTCTTTGGTTTGGTTTTCCATAAGATCATTTTCAAGTTCCTCCTCCTTCTTATAGGTATGCTCTTAAATGCTCAAAGAGTTTTGTCTGTTGGTGTGAAATATAGGTTGTGAAAGATGATAGAACATTTCTCTTCTATGTATGGAAGCTTATAAGCCTCCATTTATTTTCCCTTCCCTTGCATCCCCTCATTCTCTTTTTGGAAAACTACTTTTAGGTCAGTGACCCCTTTTGTATTGTTGTCCCTGATCTCATGCTTAAAGGCTCATAGGTATGAATGGTTTAGGGCCTGCTTTCCTCAACAACAATAAATCTTGGTTTATGTAATGAACTGACAAGTTCAAATGTTGATGATAAAAGAAGGGAACTGGTAGACATGTTCATAATGGAAAGCAGATATTTGTGGTTTATTTGAGTAATGAATGAAGGATGATGAAGTATTTGTTTGGAATTGAGTTGTGTGCATTCATAATGGTAAAATGATTGTTTGTCTTCTCAGAGCACTGCAGTGATAAGTTATCGACCACAGCACCAGGAGCGACCACTCTCATGCAACTTGAACCAATGTGAGTTGTACTCCTGCATCTTAGGACTTGAGGATGACACTGCCCTCTCCATTATTGACCCTGTCACAGTGAACATAGAAGCCAGTGATCGATTGGGTCACGATAGTTGGTGGATATCTCTAATGTGTCCATGTCAGTCCAGCACACTGTTGAGGTAAGGGTTGCAGAAATTTTCTTCCTCTTTAGAGTTAGTTCAGTTCATAAGAATTTTAAGTTGCTATACAGTCACATCACATCACAGTGTTTGATAGGATATGTCATTGGGGGTCTCATCTTCAAGCTCCCCACTACTGGCTTCCTTACCTCACATTGCTCCCTCATATCAAGCTATCTCTTTTTTGATCTGTCTCCATAGTAGTTGATGCATCAATCTCTCCTCCTTTTCCCTATCAACATTGGTGTCCCTCAAGGTTCTGTCCTGTCTCCTACACTCTTCCTCTTTTTTATCAATAATTTCCTTTCTTCACCAGATAACAAAGTGCATTCATATGCTGATGACTCAACGCTGCATTCCTCCACTTCCATCAAATCTGCTCCATCCTCTCTCACTTCATCTTGTCAAAACTTCCATATAGACAAGAGTTCTAAATGAGATGGTCAAAACTTGGTAAAGTTTAATGCCACCAAAACCCAATTTCTGACCACATCTCTCTCTAGAACCCTTCATAACTTCTTTATCTATAATTCCACCACTTAACACATTGAACATGCTCAGTATCACTGTAACATTTAAGCTGTCTTGGAAACCTCACACTATGCAGATAGCTAAGTCTTCCTCTAAGAAACTGGGAATCCTTTTTAGATGCTGAAATTTATTTTCTTCTGAACATTTGCTCCATATATACAAAGGATTGATCTATCCTTTTTTAAAGTACTACTTTCACATCTGGGGTGGTTCTAGCTATGCATACTTACTAGATGTAGTTAAGTCTAAAGTAGTCCTACATATCACCTCTCCAAGCCTAACCTCACAATATGATTCACTTGCCTTATGGCACAATGTTGGTTCACTTTCCTTCTTGTACAGGTATTGCTTTGGTATTTGCTTTCAAGAAATGTTTGGGAGTGTCCCCTCACCACTCGCTAGACCACATGATGCTTACCAAACAGTTGCGTCAAGTAATTATTGTGAGGCCGTTGGCAACTCAGATTAGGCAATTTTGAAAACTGTTTCTTTTTTTACACCTTGAAACTTTGGAACTTTCATAACTTTTACATAAAAAACAAGTTTTCCATTTCCTCCAAAGTTCTTATGATATTTTTTTGCTTTTCTTCTTTCTCTTTCTCATTTACTCTCTTTGTATTCCCATTAAGGCTAAGCCTTGATGTGGATTTTTGTCTGTGACTGAAGCCTCCAACTTGAAAAAAAATTGCTTAATGGATTCCAGTACTCCATATTTTATGAAGTGGTGAAACATAGTGCTTTATAAAGTTCCAAGATTTCAGAAAGCTCTAAGCTTTGTTTCCATTATTGCACTAAATTGATCTCCTATGTGTCATAGGAAGCAACCAAGAGAGGCAGGAGTTAGGGCTAGAAATTGTATAAAGTATCTAGGGAAGGGTAATAAGAATTCTACCTCTGTATTCCTTGTGTGTCATAGAAGGCGACGAAAGGGAGTGGGAGCCGGGGGTAGCCCCCCTTTATTGTATTTCAGTTTCTAAAAGAAGGAACAGAATAAGGAGTCAAACAGGGAGTGCTCATCTTCCTCAATGGCTTAGGCTGAATTGCCTAAATATGTGTGGATGTAACCAAGATGAGAAGAGAGGAGAGATAAGTAGTATGTTTGAGGAAAGAAATCTGGATGTTTTGGCTATGAGTGAAACAAAGACCAAGGGTAATGGGCAAAAATGGTTTGGAAATGTCTTAGGAGTAAAGTCAGGGATTGTTGAGAGGACAAGTGTTAAGAAAGGAGTAGCACTACTTCTGCAGCAGGAGTTGTGAGAGTGTGTGATAGAGTGTAAGGAAGTGAATTCCAGATTGATGTGGGTAAAATTGAAAGTGGATGGAGAGAAATGGGTGATCATAAGTGCTTATGCACCTAGCCATGAGAAGAATGATCATGAGAGGCAAATGGTTTGTTAGCTGCTGAGTGAGTGTGTCAGCAGTTTTGGTGTAAGAGACCGGGTATTAGTGGTGGGTGATTTAAATGCAGAGGTAAGTAATGTGGCAGTTGAGGTATACTTGGGGTGCATGGGGTATTCAGTGTTATGAATAGAAATGGTGAACAGCTTGTGAGGTTTTGTGCTGAAAACGGACTGGAGACCGGGAATACCTGATATGTGAGTAGGAGAGATGGTCAGCAGGCATTATTGGATTACGTGGTAATTAATATGTGTGTAAAAGAGAGACTTTTGAATGTAAATGTGCTGAAATGGGCAGCTGGTGGGATGTCTGATCACTATCTTGTGGAGGCGAGGGTGAAGATTTGTAGAGGTTTTCAAAGAGAAAACAATGTCGGTTAGAAGAGAGTGATAAGAGTTAGTGAGATTGGAAAAGGGACTTGTGTGAAGAAATACCAAGAGAGATTGAGTGTAGAATGGCAAAATGTGAGAGTAAGTGAAGCAAGGGGATTATGTAAGGAATGGGAGGTATTTAGGGAAGCAGTGCTGGCATGTGAAAGAGATGCAGGTGGCATGCGAAAGATGGAAGGTGGGCAGATTAGAAAGGGTAGTGAATAGAGGGATGAAAAAGTAAAGTTGCTAGGGAAAGAATGAAGAGAGGCATTTGGACATTACTTACAGGTAAGGAGTAGTGTAAATGATTTGGAGATGTATAAGAGAAAGTAGCTGGAGGTCAAGAGGAAGGTGCAGGGGTTGAAAAAGAGGGCAAATGAGAGTTAGGGTGAGCAAGTATCAGTAAACTCTAGGGAGAATGAGATGTTTTTAAGAGGAGGAAAATAATATGAGAAAGACAAGAGAACAAATGAGAACATCGATTAAGTGGGCAAAAGGGGAAGTGATAACTGGTAGTGATGAAGTGAGGAGATGAGTGAGTATTTTGAATGTTAAATGTGTTTGATGATAGGTTAGCAGATGTAGCAAGTTTGGGTCCAGGTGGTATGCACAGTAAGAGAGTTGTGGGGAGTGGTTTGGTGGAGAGAGAAGAGGTGTGAAAGCCTTGTGTTATATAAAATGTGGCAAGGCAGCTGGTGTGGATGGAATTTTAGTAAAATATATAATGAAAGGGGGTGACTGTGTTGTTGATTGGTTGGTAAGGATTTTCTTTGTATGTATGGATCATGGTGAGGTGCCTGAGAATTGGTGTAATGCATGTATAGTGCAATTATATAAAGGTAAGGGGCATAAAGGTGAGTGTTTAAAGTACAGAGGTATAAGTTTGTTAAGTATACTTGGTAAATTGTATGGGAGGGTTTTGATTGAGAGGGTGAAGTAATGTACAGAACTTCAGATTGGGATGGAGCAGTGTGGTTTTAGAAGTGGTCGAGGATGTGTGGATCAGGTGTTTGCTTTAAAGAATGTGTGTGAGAAATACTTAGAAAAACAGATGGATTTGTACATGGCATGTATGGATCTGGAGAAAACATTATAGGGTTGATAGAGATGCTTTGTAGAAGGTTTTAAGAACATATGGTGTGGGAGGAAAGCTGCTGGAAGTAGTCAGAAATTTTTAGCAAAGATGTAAGGCTTGTGTATGAGTAGGAGTGGATAGTGAATGGTTCTAAGTGAAGGTTGGTCTGTAGCAGAGGTGTGTGGTGTCACCATAGTTGTTCAGTTTGTGTATGGATTTAGTGATGAGGGAGGTAAATGTTCTTGCTGAGAGGGGCGAAGATGCAGTCAGTGAGGGATGAGATTGCTTGAGAAATGAGTTAGTTGTTGCTTGCTGATGATACAGAACTGGTGGCAGTTTCGAGTGAGAAACTGCAGAAGTTGGTGAATGAGTTTGGAAGGAAGAGTGTGTGAGAGGAGAAATTTGAGAGTGAATGTGAATAAAAGCAAGGTTGTTAGGTTTAGCAGGACTGAGGGACAGGTTAGTTGGGATGTAAGGTTGATTGGAAAAAAATTGGAGGAAGTGAACTGTTTTAGATTCCTGGGAGTGGACATGTCAGTGAATGGAACCATGGAAGTGGAATTGAGTCATAAGGTAGGGGAGGGGGTGAAGGTTCTGGGAGTACTGAAGAATGTTATCTGGGAGGGCAAAAATGGGTATATTGGAAGGAATAGTAGTCCCAACGATATTATATGGATGTGAGGCAGGGGCTATTGATAAGGCTGTGCAGAGAAGGGTAGATGTGTTGGAAATGAAAGTTTTGAGGACAATATGTGGTGTGAGGTGATTTGATCAATTTAGTAATGAAAGGGCAAGAGAGATA
Organism: Panulirus interruptus; assembly: GCA_032273725.1. Lineage (NCBI taxonomy): Eukaryota > Metazoa > Arthropoda > Malacostraca > Decapoda > Palinuridae > Panulirus > Panulirus interruptus. The sequence continues at coordinate 5,475 of JAUTYZ010213932.1, forward strand.
TGTCGTATTAAAAAGAGTGTGGTTGAGAGAGCAGAAGGTGTGCTGAAATGGTTCGGACTATTGAGAAAATGAGTGAGGAAAGGTTAACAAAGAAGATGTATGTGTCAGAAGTGAAGGGAACAAGTAGAACAGGGAGACCAAATTGGAGATGGAAGGATGGAGTGAAAAAGATTTTGAGTGATTAGGGCGTGAACATGCAGGAGAGTGAAAGGCATGCATGGGATAGAGTGAATTGGAATGATGTGATATACTGGGTTTAACGTGCTGTCTGTAGACTGAACCACAGCATGTGAAGTGTCCGAGGTAAACCACGGAAAGGTCTGTGGGGCCTGGTTGTGGATAGTGAGCTGTGGTTTCGGTGCGTTACACATGACAGCTAGGGAAAGGATGTAGGTGATGTGGCCTTTCTTTGTCTGTTCATGGTGTTAACGCAGGAAAAACAAAAAACTAAGAGGGCAGGAGTGAGGGGTTGGAAATTCTTCCCTCCTGCAGTATCACTTTTTATAAGTAGAAGAAACCAAGCGAAAATTTTTCCTCAAAAGCTTAGTGGTTTCTTTCTGATTCAACCTTATACAGGAGAGAAAGACAAGAATGTATATTAAGAACCCAAGTGGCAGAAGAGAGGAACATTATCAATTACCTTTTTGAACTGTAGTAAGAGGGACTTTTACTTTCATTGTATGACTGAATGGAATGAAAAAAGAAATGAAGGGGTGTATGAGTACTGTAATGAGAGGGAGTTTTACTCTCATTGTATGACTAAATGGAATGAAAAAAGAAATGAAGGGGTGTATGAGAGATTTGGTGTGGCAGGGAATGCAAAGTGAGGGAATTGTGGAGTAGTAAGAGTGGATGAAACATAATACTTTGAGGTGGTTTGGGCATGTGGAAAGAATGCAAGACTGGAGTTTACAAAGAGAGTGTATGATAGTATAATTCAAGGGGTTGGTGTGTGAGGAAGACCACCTGTGACATGGGGAAATAGAGTGGAAGAATACTAGAGGGAGAGAAATGGTGAAAGAATGCATGGAATGGTGTATGTGAGGGAGGCATGTAAGGATAGGGATAAGTGGAGACCTCCTTGATGGGAATTCCCAAAGGGAACAGGCATCAGAGATACAGATAGATAAATAGATAGATATTGCATTAACCTTGTCTTCAGGCATTTTGTTCCATTAGTCCAACAAACAAATTTATTGCTTAAGTTCATTTTATGTCCTCTGGTTGTTCTGTCCCTACATCTCCTGAAGAACTGTTCACAGTCTGTCATCAGTCTGTTTTAAAAACTTAAAGGTTGTGATTAGGTCAACCCTCACTCATCTCTTCCAAGGTGGGCAAATTTAGGGTTTCTAGCCTTTCCCTATAACTCTCTTCTCTTAATTCTGGTATCTTCTTTGTTACCCATCTCTTGACCTTCTCAGTTAACTCTTTGTGCTACTTAAGGTGCATTGACTAAACTTGTGTGCATGTGTAATTACCTGTTTGTAATGTATGGGGTGGGAGTGTTACACTCATGGGGCCCCTTCATCATTTACTAATATGCAACCTTTTAAACTTAAATACACTGTCCACATTTACCACATCCTCTTTCACTTTTTGCCATTCATATACCACTCTTATACTATAAAAGTACTTCTTAACACCTTTTTTAACAATTTTCTTGCTTAATTTCTTGTAATGTCGTCTGGTTGTCCTTACATCTTTTGAAGAACTGTTCACCATACACATTATCTGTCTGGTTTAAAGACTTAAAGGTTGTGATCAGGTCACCCCTCACTCTTATCTCTTCCATTATGGGTAGATTTAAGGCTTCTAGCCTTTCCCTATAACTCACCTCTCTTAATTCTCTATCTTCGTTGCCCTCTTCTGGACCTTCTCTATGAGCCCTTTGTGCTTCTTTAGGTATGGTGACCAAACTTAAGAATCATATTCTAGTTTTGGCCCTATTTAGGATATTAACACCTTGCTAAATATTTCCATATGCCAGAAGGCTATTCTAATATTTGCCAGCAATCAGTTTGTCTCTTTAAGTATTCTCCTAATGTGGAATTCTGGATACAGGGTAGGGATGTTGCGAACTCCCAACTTCTTCTCACACACAGAATCCTGAAGCTTATGTCCTGCTAGATGATAATTATATTAAGGCCTTCTTTCACTTTGTCCCATCCTCATTACTATACATATGCTCAGGCTGAATTTCATCAGCCGTGTATGAGACCAACTCTGAAGTCTGTGTAGGTCTCCTTGTAAGTTAATGCAATCCTCTTCACTTTTCACTTCCCACGTGAACATTGCATCATTTGCTGACTTATTTAGGAAAGATTCCATTGCTTCTGGCAAGTTATTCACTGAGGTCAAGAGGAGTAGTGGTCCCAGAACAGTCCCAGAACGGTTATCAGCTGCACTCTGCTGGTGACCACCCATTAGCAGAAGGCCATTCAGACAGGTATCCTTTCTTCCCTTCCACAGAAATAATCTTCATTCCATTGGTGGAGGCTCCCAATATTCCTGGCTAGTGATCCAGCTTCTTAATCAGCCTCTCATGTGGTAATATGTCAAATGCTTTCTGGCAGTCCAGATACATACGGTCCACCCAGCTTTCCCTTTTGTCTAAGACAAAGCTCACTCTCTTGTAGAAATTTGAGATGTTCCTTACACAGTATGAGGGGAAAGTTCTACACTTGTGGGGCCTCATTTCCTGAACTTTTTATGCCATCAAGTAGCCTTTTAAACCTTTGTAAACTGCCAGCATTCACTGCCTCCCTTCCTTAAAATGATGCAGCCTCCCACTTTGGTAATTTTTCTCCTGTAGAAAGTTATCCATTTGCTTTCTGTGATTATCTTTTCTAGTACGTTTCAGACCACACTTGTCAGGAATATTGCTCTGCAGTTCAGTGCCTTTTCCCTGCCTCCTTTCTGTAAGATGGGGATGATATTTCCCATTTCCCACTCCCTTGGAACTTTGCCTATCTCCAGTGACATCTTGAATAGTAATTCAAGATGTTTTTCTTGTGTATCTGCACACATCCTCAGCACATTCGCTGAACTTTCATCAGGACCATGAGCCTTGCATGGGTCAAGAACGTTTTAGTTTTTGTTAATGTTTTTTCTGTATATATATTATTGGTTTCTATAGCCTCCTTTCCATCCCATCTTACTTGTATTGGAGTTATAGTATCTTCCATTGTGAAAACACTTTTGAACTTGTTATTCAGTGCCTCGCATATCCGTACATCATCCTGATTAGCCTAATTAGCTGCTCTTTAACTAACAATTTACATCTAATGAATTTATAGAAAAGTTTTAGATTTCCATCTGCCTTGTCCACTGTATTCTTTCCAAAGTATTTTGTTTTTCCCTTCTCATCCTGCTACACTCATTCTATCTATCTATCGTCTATTTATATCTCTAATGCCTGTTCCCTCCAGGAACTGCCATCAAGGAGGTGGCCACAGCAAAAGAGTCCCCATTTATTCCTGTCCTTACATACCTCCCTCACATACACCATTCCATGCATTCTTCCACTGTTTATCTCCCTCCAGTACTCTTCCTATCTGTTTCCCCATGTCAAGGATGGTCTTCCTCTCACACCATCCCCTTTGATTGTACTATCATACACTCTCATTGTAAACTCCCCATTTTGCATTCTTTCACATGCCCACACCACCTCAAAGTATTATGTTTAACCCACTCTACCACTTCACAATTCATTCCCTTTGCATTTCCTGCCATACTACATTTTTTTACTCCCCCTCATTTCTTTCTTCATTCCATCTAGTTATAGCACATGTTCCTCTCAAACAGTTCATTTCCACAGCCTGGATTCTTGACCTCTGTAACTCATTCCATGTCCATGTTTTGGCTACAGAGGTAAGGGTCAGGAGGACTATGCTGTCCCTTAATCCTTTCTTCACCTCCATAGTTACACCTCTTCCCTTCATTATTCTAGTAAGGGACCCACTGACTCTTTTATCTCATACAGCTCTCTCCCTTATCTCTCCTTCCATATCACCAAACTTAACCAAGATAGCTCCTAAGTACTTAGATTCTCTCACCTCCTTCAGTCTTTTTCCACCCATATCTGTAACACATTTTAGTACACTTTCTTCTATAGGGTTTTACAAAATCTATACTTTCACTCTGTTTCCTTTCGAACACCATAACTTTACTTTTACTCACATTAATCTACTCTTACACACATCATAAAGCACACTTACAACCTTCTGCAACTCCTCTGCACTCTCAGCAAACAAGACAGTATCATCTGCAAACAGGCTTGCCACTAGCCACCATACCTCACTGCCACACTTCATCTTTGCACTCCCTTTCCCTAGTTTAGCTTTCACCTCTCTTATCACTCCATCCATATATATATGTTAAAAAGCCATGGTGATATCAGACAGCCCTGCCTCACACCCACATTTATACCAAACCTCTCACTCAACTCTCCATCCACTCTTACACGCATTTTCTGCTCAATAGAAGGTTTTCACACCATCCAGCAGTTGTCCCTCTACCCCACATATCCTTGACACATCCCATAAAGCATTCCACTCAACTCTGTCATACGCTTTCTCCATACAACTTCATACTTTTCACCAGATACTTTTCCACAGTTATTTTCACCACAAAATTCTGATTCACACATCACCTACCTTTCCTAAAACCCCCTTGCTCTTCACTTATTCTGAATTCAGTCACTTCCATCACTCTGTCCATCAACACTCATGCCTACACTTTTGCTGGTGTACTTAACAGACTTATTCCCCAATAATTGATGTATACATCCTTAGTAACTTTTCCTTTGAATAAAGGAAAAATCATAGCTTTCACTCAATCCTCAGGCTCAACCTTCTTTTTCCATGCTAAATTACATATCAAATGCATCCACCCTATCACACTTTCTCCTCCATACCTCAGCATTTCAGCCATAATCCCATCCACTCCAGGTGTCTTTCCTACCTTCAGCTTCATTATCACCCTTTTTATCTCCATTCTTGTTATAGGCACCTGCACTTGTATCCTCTTCCTTCCATCCTTCCTACCCATGCATGTAACAACTACTGCCTCACCTCCCATATTCATCAGTTCTTAAAAATACTCTTTCCATCTTCCATTCACTTCCTCCTTTTGAGTGAGAAGCTCTCCTTCCTTACTTCTCACATTAACATTTCCACTCTTACATCCACCTCCTCCCTTTTTCACCTCCTTCCAGTACAATTTCTTAAGTTCCCTAAACTTTACTCACAACTTTCTTCCAAAATTTTTTATCTACTCTTTCTTTGGTTTCCTCTATCTGCTTTTTGACATTCCACTTACACATCTTATATTCCTTCCTCCTCCTTTGCTGAATTTCCACTGGTACATTCCTTTTGAACAGTCTACCATATACCTTTTCCTTCTCTTCCACAGCATTTCTAATCTGATCATTCCGCAATGCATTTCCCTTTTTATTCTTATATCTGACAACCTTACATCCAGTTACTAATTTTACAACCTTTAACAGTCTTTCTTTGAGCATTTTAAACACCTCATTCACACATGACTGTATCTCTACATTTACTGCACTTAAATTAAAACTTGTGATCACCCTCCTTTCCGATTCCTCTTTGCATTCTTTTTCATTCATTTTTTTGCATGCCAACATTTACCTCACCATTCTTCCTCACACCATACCTCCACTTCTCCCTGATACTCACCCCTAGAGAACCGCAAAAAGGTCAGAGTCTCCAAAGAATCCTCTCACAACTGTAGCATCCAGCACAACCTTTTGCAACCTTTCATCCACTAGCACATAGTCAGTCAAACCCTCTTGTTCTTCTTTTCCATCCTTTCTCATCCATGTATATCTGTGGATCATCTTCTTCTGAAAAAAGATATTTGTAAGGATTAAACCCTTCTCAGCACAGACTTCCACAAGATAATTTCCATTCTCATTTACTTCAGGCACTTCCCATTTACCAGCTATCTCACCAATTTCATCACATCTTACCTTTGCATTCATATCAACCATTACAACCACCTTTCTCTCCATCTCAAAACCATTTATAAAGTCACTCAAATTTCTCCAAGATTGCTTCATTTCATTCTTACCTCACACAGTCTTCATATTCTCAGGTGCACATACACATACCTATACATGCTTCACAATTCCAATCTTTCCTGTCACCCACGCTATTCTTGATCCATTCCATCCATGCTCTGTAACACCCTCCCATATTCTCAGTGATAGCATAATTGCACATTATTCTTTCCTTCTTTCCAGGTAATGTTTTAATTGCCCAATTATGACACTCGTATTCCTAGTTTGCTAGAGTGCCACTTACATCATCATCACTGCATATCTCTAAGCTGTCTTGCTCCTTAATATTTTTAAAACCGTTTTTCCCTCCCACTCTGTTTGAGGGTAGAGGTACCCATGTTCCTACTCCTCACTGTAAATTTTACAGAACCTTTCACCACAATACCCTAGCTCCCGTTTATGAAAACTGAACTATTTCCCATTCTATGTGACCAAAGAAATAGTTCCCACAATTATATCTCCTTTACAAGTCGTTTCTCATCTCCACCTTATTCACCACATAAGCTAACATCAGATTATGTAGCCACTTTTTCCAATTGGTGTTTTATATATGATGTTTTCAGAATCCATGTTGGTATGTAAGAAGATGAGATATTAATAATGGTGTATCACTCTCTCTCATCGTAGTGTGTGCACTGTCATGCTGGTATAGGAAATTTTCATTTACACTCTCTTAAGAACTCATGTCACCATGATTCTCTGTCAACACGGAGGGCTCACAGGGAAGAATACTTAAAGATGATGGGGAAATATGTGGTGAGTTGAATGACAAGTTCAAAGTGTTTCCACTGTGGTGGACAATAATGCACCAGCATTACCTAGCATTACCAGCATTACCAGCATTATCTGCTGTTGCTATACTTGGGTTGAAGTCTGCTTGCTGGTTCACAAGGTCCGTGATGGTGAGGGTGGGGAAATCTGCAATCGCACGCACTCACCTTACCTGGTTTTGCAGTCACACCCTTGACTGCGATGCCATAACCAAAGAACTCGGCAAACTGGCTGGCATACACAAACTTGCTGCTGTTCATGGTTATGCCGTGTTTGCAGCATCATTGAAGGATCTCCTGGATACGTTGAAGGTGAAACATGTAGGTCAAGCCCCAGATAAGCAACTCATCCACGACCTTGGCACAGTTGTTGATGCCTTCAAGTGTGATGTTGCCAAGTCTGCAAAATTCGTCCCTGGTGGACATGAATTCCATGGGGCCATGTAGAAATTTGTAATGTCCCCATGGTGGTTTGAAGGTGGTGAACGGCTGTGTCTCAAGTGCTTGCAGAAACTGCCAGTATCCTAGTTTGCTTCCATCGTGGTGAAATATTTGGAACCAGGGGCAATCTCCATGACAGCGTTGCGTGGTGTTGGGGCAGAGTGGGCAAGTCGCAAAACTTGCTTGTTTAGCTTCGCTTCGTGAGGTCCAAGGTAATGTGGATGCCTTCCTTCCACTTTGATGCGACCACCATGGGATGACACCACTCCGATACCTCATCACCTAGAAGCTGGATGATCCCTTGCTGCACAAAGCTGTCTAGCAACTGCTTGGTGTTTGCTCGCCAGGCCAGGGGGATGGACCTGAGAGTGTGGAGTGCAAAGGGCTGCACCTCCTCCTGCAGGTGGATCTTCATGGGTGGGCCAGACATGGTCTGCAGCTGTGTTCCCCTATGGAACTTCTCTGGATCCATCAGGATGTCCTTGAAATCTTTCAGAAGCTTCTGGCAGTCTTTTTCAACTGCTCGGTGCTGGGGACGTCAGGGTTAACATTGGCCAGGCATCAGTTGTGGAGCGACTTTATTTGCTTGGGCGCGTGTTGGTTGGCAGGGGACCTGTGGACATCACTCAGCTTCAGGCAACGGGCAGCTGTACCAGTTGGCTTGTTGTTGTCACGGAGTTTCTGTGAATCCTGTAGTTTCTTGCCGCACACTTTCTTGAAGTTTCCCGTGTTGCCACAATGGGAGCACTTCTTTCCCCAGGCAGGATTCTGCTTCTTTTCCTTCAGGATGTACCGCTGCACCACAGTGTTCTGCTTGTTTTGAGGCATGCGTTGTGAATGCTGGCAGTGCTTTGATATCTTTTGAACCGTCTTTGACTTGCCTGCTAGGTCTGCCTCGGTACTGTAGGCTGCTAGGTCTGCCTCGGTACTGTAGGCTGATTTCTCACTGCAGGACAAGGACAGGGTGTTGGACAGTTAAGGTGGAGGGTCGATGGCCAGGACTTTCTTCTGAGTTTCTTGATCCCGGATGCCTGATGTGATGCAAGTCACTAGACGGGCATCTATTCAGTGTTCACTGCATCATCAGCAAGCTCCCTGAGGGCGACATAGATTTTTTTTTATGTTAGCTGAGATGGCACGGGCAGCTTAGGCCCTAATCAAGTCCATCCCGTTAACGCTATATATATATATATATATATATATATATATATATATTTATATATACCCGAGCCTGAGCCAGGTACCCATTTAATCGACCATCCCCTAGGGTTGGATGAACAGCTGGGTTGACTGTGGACCGACTGCCGTAACCAGGATTCGAACCTATGCGCTCGACCCTGGGTGGCCCGTGAATGCGTCACGGTCAGGAACGATAACCGCTACACCATGGGAGGCCACCCCCTTATGCTGGCGGCGTTCATTGAAGTGCACTCGATGTAAGGTTACGTTGCGCTGGTGCTTGAGGTAAGCCTTAATGAGCTTGTGAGGTGTGGGCGGTGTTGGTTGGCACGGCTGGTGGCGAAGTGTGCCTTCTGTGGCATCAGGATTTCAAGCCCAAGTGGTGTCCGTATTCTGCTCGGTTACTGTGGAATGGGCCAGCCCTGTTGCATCATATCTTGAAACTGCTGTTGCTGCTGCAGGAGCTGTTCTTGCAACCCTCGGTGCTCGTTGGCAGCCTGCTGTGCGGCAAGCTGTTGCAACTTTTGGTGTTCGTTGTCAGCCTTGGCAGTCTGCTGAGCGGCGAGCTGTTGTTGAACCTCCATCATGGCTGCCAATCTCTCCAGGGCTGATGTGCCGGTGACACCTGCCTCCCCCATCTCCTTTAAACTCACTTGACGACTACTTTCCCCTTGTTTTTTTGTGTAAATGATATGGTAAATTGTATTTTTTTTATACTCTACATGTATTTTTTCTGTGTGGTTCTCTTCAGTGGTTTCTTACCTAATGCCTGAACTAATAATTACAAACATATTCAGAGAAAATATGGAATAAAACCTTATCTAGCTTATCCCAGTGTCCCAAAGAAGTATGGATATGACAAATAGGCAGATACCTGTCTATCATATTGTGTATGTGTTGTATCTTATTTTCTTTGCTTGGAAACATTTTAAGTGTTATTTTATACATTATATCCATTAGTTACGTAACATTTTGAATCTGTTTTCTGTTTTCTCCTGGCCCACAGTCCCTAAATCCTTATTTACATGGAAATGGATGTCATTATATGGCAAGCTCTGATACTATGCAAACGTCTTGTGCTATATCGTGATCCTGTTGTATCAGTAATTTACCTTTTCATTAAATTAATCACTTACCGTCTTTTACACCATCCTCATTTTTCCTTCATTGTTGTCAATGTTCATCTGCTATGGATCAGTGTAGTTTCTTGGAGGGTTCTAGACTAACTTTTTTCTTACCATAATATTACTCTTTATATACTGATTGAAGATTTCTTCTATTAATATCTCTTGGAATTTAATGTTATCCCTTATCAAGAGGACCAATCCCCTTCCCCCATTATTTCTTTGTTCTTTCTTGTTATTGTGTACCCTTCTTGGCAGAACGGGCTAGATTTTGCCTCCTCCATGAGGTGTCTCTACCACTCCAATGATATCAGGGTTGGTATCTCTGACATGGTCTTTAAATTATATATCCTTTCCATTTGTTACTAGTTCTTCTGCATTAGTCTGCTGGACCTTCATTCAACAGTACTTGCTACTAGCCAGTTCATCCTTCCTGAGATGTTCCTCCCCATGGAACAATCCAATCCCTCTCATTTTTTGCCTTCAGCCAGTTTTCTCAAACTCTCCCTCTTCTCTCTTGCCTTATTACTCTTGACATATATTCCTTTGAAGTCATCCCATCTGGCTAACTTGTATGACTGTCTCATCACCTGCTGAATGCCCACTTACATGTAGAACATGTAATTCAATTTCTAAAAGTTGGAACAGAAGAAGGAGCCAAGCAGGGAGTGCTCATCCTCCTCAAGGGCTCAGGCTTGGGTGTCTAAATGTGTGTTGATGAAACCAAGATAAGAAGAGAGGAGAGATATGTAGTATGTTTGAGGAAAGAAACCTGGATGTTCTGGCTCTGAGTGAAACAAATCTCAAAGGTAGAGGGGAAGAATTGTTAGAAGTATCTTAGGAGTAAAGTCAGGGGTTTGGTGCAAGGACTAGAGCCAAGGAAGGAGTAGCACTACTCTTTAAGCAGTTGTGGGAGTATTTGAAAGAGTGTAAGGATTTGACTTTTAGACTGATGTGGGTAAAAATGAAAGTGGATGGCAATAGATGTGTGATTATTAGTGCTTATGCACCTGGCCATAAGAAGAAAGATCATGAGAGGCGCGTGGTTTGGGAGCAACTGAGTGAGTGTGTCAGCAGTTTTGACGTAAGAGACCGGGTATTAGTGATGGGTGATTCAAATGCGAAGGTGAGTGCTGTGGCAGTTTTTTTTTTTATGTTGAAGGCTCCAGTCACAGACAAAAGTCTACATCAAGGCCGGGCCCTAATTGAAATATAGAGAATTATGAAACGAGAAAAGAAAAGACAAGAGAAAGTATTTACGAATTTTTGAGAAGGTGAAAGACCTGTCTTTTGAAATGTGCCAGGTCCTAGTTACTGGGAAAGACATGAGAAGGTAGAGAGTTCCAAAACTTCGATGTGTAGGGAAAGAAGCAGGATCAAAACGGCCCACTCTTGAGTTGCCGATGGCCACACAGTAATCATGTGAAGCAGTAGCTTGCCAAGTATTGTGTGGTCTAGCTAGTGGTGGGGGCATACAAGCAGCCAGCTCTTGGGAGGAATAACCAAAGTAATACCTATAGAAGAGGGAAAGTGAACCAACATTGCGGCGTAGGGCAAAGGGATCAAATTTGGAAGTTAGCCTGGGACAGTTTATAAGTCGGATCGCGTTCGACTCAACTCTGTCAAGTAAGGAAACAGAGCTAGAACCACCCCAAATGTGAGAGCAGTACTCCATACAAGGACG
>JAUTYZ010213933.1:0-10527 GCA_032273725.1 Panulirus interruptus
TTCAGGGCTGTCTCATGGCCATGTAAGTTATGCTAGTTCCCTTGTTTCTACATGCCCTTTCTGTTTACATGTATTTCTTTCATAAATACTGAAAACATTCATTATTGAATTTACATCAAAGGTTCCCATCCCTATCCTCCACCCCTTCTGAACTCCATCCCATAGCCTCTCGATAGGGGCCTTATATATTAACTTTAGCACTATGTTATGGCCTTATAAGAAATGTCAACTCACTTTTTTGTCCATAACCTTTACTTTTACATGTATTTCTTTCATTCTAAAATGGGAAAAAAATCTGAAGACATTTTTATCCACCCTTGAGCAAGTTTCTTCCTTTCTGCCCACATATAAGGGTTAAAAGAGGTTCATACATACATCTGTGGGTGAGTAAGACTGATGGTCAATAGGCATTATTGGGTTATGTGCTAAATGACAGATGTATAAAAATATTGCTGGGTGTGAACATGCTGAGAGGGGCAAAAGATAGGATGTCTGATAATTTCTTGGTGAAGGTGAGAGAAAGTGGCTTTAGAAAATGAGGCAATAATGTGCCAAAAAGAAGTGAAGAAAGTGAGTAGACTTGGAAGAGACCTGTGTGCAAAGATATCAAGAGAGACCAATCAAAGAGTGACACAGAGTCAACAGAGCAAGGGGAGTTGCTGAGAAGTGGAAGATATTTAAGGAAATAGTGTTTGTGTGAAGTGTGTGATATGCAAAGGCAGGATGTAGGCATTGGGTGCACAAGGATGGACAGTGAGTCATTGAGTGGTAGGATGAGAAAGTTCAGTGCCAGTGAAAGAAAAAGAAAATGTGTATGGATGGTATCTGCAGGCAAGGAATACAAGTGAATGGATGGTGCACAAGAGAAAGGGGCAGGAGGTCAAGAGAAAGATAAAGAGGCTGAAAAAGAGGGCAAATGAGAGATGGGATGAAAAACTATTGATGAATTTCAGAGATAGAAAATAACTGGAAGGAGGTAAATAGTGTGAGAACAAGAGAAGAAATGGCTGTATAATGGCAAAAGGTGACAGTAAATGAAGTTAGGGGAGTGGGTGAGAAATGGGAGGTATTCAAGGAAGCAGTGCTAAGGTGTGAGACAAATGTGTGATGTGTGAGAAATATACAAGTAGGTGGGCATGTCAGAAAGGGAAGTAAGTGGTGGGAAGGCAAATGACAGATAGGATGAAGATGAAAACTATTGATGAATATCAGGGAAAGAAAATATTTTGGAAGGAGGTGAATAGTATGAGAACAAGAGAAGAAAAGGGTGTATAATGGCAAAAGGTGAGAGTAAATGAAGCTAGGGGAGTGCATGAAGAATGGGAGGTATTTAGGGAAGCAGTGCTAACGTGTGAGAGAAATGTATGGAATGTGGAATAGAGGAGGTAGGCATGTGAGAAAGGGTAGTAAGTGGTGGGAAGGCAAAGTTACATAGCTAGTGAAGGAGAAAAGAGAGGTGTATTAGTGGTATTTACAGAGAAGGAGTGCAAATGATCAGGAGATGTAAGAGAGAAAGCAGCAGGAGGTCTAGAGGAAGGTGCAGGGGCTGAAAAAGAGGGCAAATGAGAGTTGGGGTGAGTGAGTATTGGTAAACTTCAGAAAGAAGGTTAATAATGTAAGAAAAACACGAGGAAACATGGGAACATCAGTGAAGGGTGCAGATGGGGATGTGACAACAGGGAATGATGAGGTGAAGATGAAGTTAGTACTCTGAAGGATTGATTGTTGAATGTTTGGGTGTGAAGTAAGAGCCATGGTGAAGAAAGAAGAGGTGGTGAAAGCCTTGTGTACGATGAAATGTAACAAGGTGGCAGGAGTGGATGGCATTGCAGTCAAATTTAAAAAGAAATGTGACTGCTTTTATTGGTCAGTTAAAATTTTCAATGTATGGATCATGTTGAGGTGCATGAGGATTGGCGGAATGCATGTCATAGTGTCACTGTACAAAGGCAAAGGGACAAAGGTGAGTATTCAAATTACAGAGGTAAAAGTTTGTTAAGTGAACCTTGTAAATTGTATGGAAGAGTGGTGATTCAGAGAGTGGTGGCATGCACAGAGCATCAGACTCAGGAGGAACAATGTGCTTTCAGAAGTGGTGGAGGATGTGTGGATCAGGTGTCTGCTTTGAAGAATGTGCATGAGAAATGCTCAAGAGAAACAGATGGATTTGCTTGTGGCATTTAGGTATCTGGAGAAGACATATGATAGGGTTGATAGAGATGCTCTGTGGTATGGGTTTTGAAAATATGGTGTGGGATGGGAGAAGCTATAAGAAGTAGAGAGGAGCTTTTATCAAGATAGTAAAGCTTATTTGTGAGCAGGTAGAGAGGAGGGTGAGTGGTGCCATTCGAAGGTGGGTCTGTGGAAGGGGTGTGTCATGTCACCATGGTTGTTTAATTTGTTTATGAATGGTGTGATGAAGGAGGTAAATGCAAGGGTCTAGGAGAGAGGGGCAGATATGCAGTCTGTAGCGGATGAAGAAGTCTGGGAAAAGAGTCAGTTGTTTGCTGATACGCGGCACAGTCACGTAAGAAACTGTATAAGTTGGTGTCTAAGTTTTGGGAGAGTGTGTGACAAGAAAAAGTTGAGATTAAACGTGAATAAAAGTATGGTCATGAGATCTTGCAGTGCAGAGATAGGTTAGTTGGGGTATGAGTTTGAATGGAGAAAACTTGGAGGAAGTGAACTGTTAAATAATTGGGAGTGGACATGGCAGCGGAGGCGAGTCATAAGGTTGGTGAGGAGGTGAAGGCTCTGGGAGCATTGAGGAATGTGTGGAAGAGGTCGCTAGCTGGGAGGGCAAAAGTGAGTATGTTTGAAAGTACAGTTGTCCTGATGGTGTTGTATGGATGTGAGGCATGGACCTTACACAAAAATATAAAGGATACAGTGAATGTGTTGGAAATAAATATCTGAGAAGAATAAGTGATGTAAGGAGGGTTGGTCAAGTAAGTAATGACACGGTAAGAGAGAAGTGTGGTAATAAGAAGAGTATAGTTAAGAGAGCTGAAGAGAGTGTTTGAAATGGTTTGGGCATATGCAGTCAAAGAGTGAGAAGTTGACAAAGAGGATATACGTATGTGTCAGATGTGGAGGCGACAAGAAGGGGGAGACCAAATTGGAGATGGGAAGATGGAGTGAAAAAGACTTTAGGTACTTGGGGCATGAACATGCAGCAGTGTAAAAGGCGTGCATGCATTAGAGTGAAGTGGAATGATATGGTATACAGGGGGCGGTATACTGTCAATCGACTGAACCAGGGCATATGAAGCGGCCAGGGGGAACCAAGGAAAGGTCTGTGGGCCCTGGTTGTGGATAGGCGGCTGTGGCTTCAGTGCATTACATGAGACAAGCTAGGGAAGGGATAAGAATGAATAAGGCATTTTCTTCGTCTATTCCTGGTACTACTTCACTAACACAGGGAATGACTAACAAGAATGAAGACTGACACTACCCCTGGGATCCACAAGGAGCCTATGACAATCCCATGATTCTTTGGTATAGTACTGCACTTACAGCATGGTAAGCGCTATGGTGTTCAAGTAGGTATAGTAAATTCTATTCCTGAAGCACTGGTAAGAATGTCTGTTTTGTTATCTATCCTGAAGTTTCTTCAGTTAGGTTTACAGCACCAGCCCAATTCAGAAAGTAAGATAAACAGGCGTCAGAGATATGGATAGATAGATAAACATACTGCATGGAATCGTTGAATGGACAAGTTACAAATTTGTGTGGACAAAGCCAATGACTGTTTACAATTGTTGTCTTGAACAGTAAACAGGATGGAAGTAACAGAGCAAAACATGTTGCTGTGTGCTGAAGCATATGTAACGAAATGATGATAATAACAAAGAGAGATGTATATAGACGGTATATAGTTTTTATTAAAAAAAAAATTGTATTGTATGCTCAACCCTGAGGAATAATCTTTGAATGGAGGAAAAGGCTGGTTACATGAGCTAAGTCACAATGAGGCTACATGACTTTGAATCTTGTATTAACTTTGATTGGACCATTCATTACCATTAGATAACTAATATTACTTATTATGGATACCTTTACTTTATTCTATTAATTTTTTTGTTTGATTATGTATAATGTACTGTATATAGGCTCTATTTATTGTCAAATAAGCCTAACATATAAATCTTTTAAACATGTCTCAATACATTTCCTATTTTACTAAAGGTGTTTCCAATTTCTACATTTGTTTATGAGAATGGAAACAGCTAATATTATCATAGATGCCTCAAAATTACCATACATTTATGTTAATCATCATTAACCTCTGTCAGAAAAGGGTACATGAGCGAGTCATTTCATGTGGAGTATGTGTCCTCCGGTACACAGAATGTCTAGTCACTTAAAAATGTTGAATGAACTTGGTTGCTCAACATTACACTTGTTGAAAAGACACTGGAGTTGTCAATTAATCAGTCTTATACATGTCCATTCATCATTTTCAGTACATGTCAATTCATTATTTCAATACAAAATGTCAAAAGCATAATATCAAGAATATTTTTTCACTTTTTTCAGCAGTGAAATTCATTTAGCATTACCTGCATTACAGAGTGGTTCTATATTGTAAATACATGGCTCTTTTTTTTTTTTTTTTTTTTTTTTAAAGAAAATGGAATACAAGAAGGGTGAGGTTTTCAGCCCCCCGCTTCTGCCCCCTTTAGTCGCTTTCTATGACACGCAGGGAGTACGGAAGTAGAATTCTTTCTCCTCTACCCCAGGGATAATATTCGTATAATATTCAATATTCCTATTCTCATGTAATCCCGAGTTTATTCATCATCAGCTGACATTCTAATGAGTGCTTTAACAGTCCAATTTTTAATTACTAAAATCTGTTTACAGTAATATGTTATACATATAAATCTGCAATCAACCCTATTAAAATATTTGTCAGAAAATTATCCTGACAAGGTATCATATGTATGCAGTTGCATCCACTCAGCAACAAGATCACCCAATTCTAAGAATGCAAAACTTGTTCCAATCGTCTCAATCTAGATCTACATCAATGCCACAATTGTCTTTGCAAGGACTGATTCATTATTAAAAATTATCTGCTGCATAAACAGCTAAGATCATTAGCAGTTCTTTGCAAGGATGCTTGGCAAAACAAGATGAGTGCCCAACTGACAGTTCTGTTATAATAATGAGCATATTCAGCAGTTCATTTATACACTATTTCCATTCTGATAGTCTGCTTAGTATGAAATTTATTAAAACACTTGCTTATGGGTTAGAACTACTTATAATTATTTATGTACCTACAGTAATTTTCAATTGGATTTACAAAGTAAAAAGTTCTATTCAGTAATATTCTACAATGATTCAAAATACATAACTTCCAACAACTCGGCAAATAAATGTTATTTTTAGCATACACAAAAGAACTGTAATTCACACAGTTAACATACAGTAGGGCTCAACTATAACCCCTACTGAATCAGATAATTGACATTTTTCATGGTGCTACCTATGGTTTTATCACAGAATTATGCACTTTTCATGTAAAATTAAAAAACATGGAGTTCTAATAAACTAATAATGGATCAATACTGGTATCTTTCATGGAGCTAACTATGGTTTTATCAATGAATTATGCACTTTTCAGGTATTATTCATAACCTGTCAACATACACAAGCTACAATAATGGAGCACATTAGCAAACAGCAAGGCTAAAATCAGCACAAGAGCCAACAGCAAAGCAAAACTAGTTCCTCTTCAGAGCATCTATGGATTTAAATCTCTCAAAGATTTCAGTAATTTGGCTTTAAAAAAGATAAACTTTCACATTAATTCCGTCATTTAAACAATTCAGAGAAGGATGCAATTTATCTTGCATCCATTCACTGAAGTCCATCTTGTCTCTGTGGGTAACTTTCCATTTGTCCTAAACTATGTCTTACATTTAAAAATAAATTTGGTCATGTCCCCACATTCGAATATTGTTTTATTCCACTCCGAATTGAAGCCCACCTCAGTAGATGAATATACTAACACTGAATAACATTTCTCAAATGCATACTCTCCATTATGTTTTGTGATAAATTCTGCCTAATTAATACCATGGATAAACTCTGTCTTGTCCCTCTGAATAAATATCTTCTCACTAGGGCAATTTTATTTTCCCTCTGAGCATATTTTTTCTCATATAGTTGGGTGACCATCCCACATAAATTCAGTCATGTTCTTGGGAAAAGCTTCCATACTCTACTAAACATTAATACAGGCATTTTGCTCCTTACTTATAAAAGTATCCAGTACATCTATCCAAATTCTGCTTTTCACCTATGGATAAATTTTGCATTTCTCCCAAGAAAAGAGTCTGTACTATCACCTATGCGAAATTCCATCTTGCACATACCAATTATGTGTTGTCCTGTTTATGGAGAAATTCTGTGCCATTAAATATGATGAATTCTTTCCCAGTATTGTATGAATATATACTATATTTTCTACCTTGATAAATTCTGAGTGGTACTGGCAAATACTTTTTCCACCAGGATAAGCATGAGACTCATTTTTCTTTCACTTTAAACAAATGTCAAAAATGAACAAAATATAACTTTCCTTACTATTTAAAAAAAGAAAGGGATACCAACAATTTAATGAAATAATGAAATGCATTTTTAATTATTTATCTATGAATACAAACCACATTGATTTTTATTGAACACACAGTACTATTATTTAAACTTGCTGAGCAAACTTTATGTACTATGCTAGTTTCTAAAATTAACTTCACGAGCAATGAAGAAAATCTACAGCAAACCAGCTAAACAGATCTTCCATGCCTAAGAGATATCCACATAATGAATGATAAAGGCTCAAAAAACCATTCATTCCAAAACTATCTTTCAAGAAAATTTGCAAGAGCCATCCAACTGATTAAGCAATTATACAGCTTGTGACTATCACTGCCATGTGCACATAAAGTCTGTCACAAGTTAATGGACACACATTGAAAAATTCAACAATAATTACACTTATGACTTGGAGTCCATGCAACAAAATACAAAAAATCTAGTATCCAAAAATATAAGAGGGAGCATACTGCTAAAACACATTAGACATACTACAATCTCAGCTAAGCATTTGCATAGCTTGCCATGCTAATGCCACTTCTCTACTGATAACACAAGCATCATTTCCTACAGCACCTCTTAAAGATAAATTGTATGTACAAGCTTCATATCAACAACCACATAGCATGCAATTGGTTAAGCTGCACAAATAAGTTATCTCCAATGCAAAAATCAGTACAAAATAAACTGACTAGTTTTCTTTAAAACCTTCTGATCTTTTATGAAACAACGCTATGATTTTGTCAAGTAGGTCAACCTTATTCTTGAAATCACCTGATCAGGTGTGACGACCCTGTTCTATGATCATCTAGTTAGCTATATTAATGCTATGAACATCTAGTCAGGTATGGAAACCCTACTCTGTGTTCACCTGATAAGGTGTGGCAACCCATCTGTGTGATCATCTAATTGGGTATGGCAACTATGCTATGCAATCAATTAATCAGGTACAACATCCATGCTCTGTGCTCAACTAACAAGGTATGATAACCCTGCCCTACCGAACTGTTATCACTTAGCTGGATATGGAAACTCTACCCCTGAAATCACTTTTTGAAGAATAACATTTCTTTTTTTTTCTTTCTAAATCTTGCTTAAGCATGATTAAAGTACTCTAGTCACCAAGTACTGATACTCAGCCATGTGATCCACTGTTCATGTACAGAAGAATTGTTCTGTAATCACTTTGTGAAGCTTGGCAACTTTATTCTGGTCTTATTTTGAAATAGACCAACATACCCTGTTTACTTCAATAGTATGGCAACCTTGCAAGAAATGGCAACCCATCTCCAGTCACTGAGCAATTACAGTAAACCATCTTTCTGACCACCTAACAGGGCATACCATCCCCGCTCTATGATCACCTAGCCAGACATAAAAACCCTGCTCTGTGATCACCTAGCTGGACATACTAACCCTGCTCTGTGATGACCTAACTGGGCATACCAACCCTGATATGTGATCACCTAGCTGGGCATACCAACCGTGCTCTGTGATCACCTAGCTGGACATACCAACCCTGCTCTGTAATCACCTAGCTGGGCACACCAACCATCCCCAGTGATCACCTAGCCAGGTATACCAAACCCCTTCTGTGATCACCTAGCTGGGTATACCTAACCTCCTCTGATTACCAAGCTGGATTTGGCAACCCTTCTCTGTGATCACATAGCTGAGAATATCAACCCATCTGTGTAATCACTCAGTTGGGTATACCAACATTTTTTGTGATCACCTAGCTGGATATGGCAACCCTCACCTGTGATCACCTAGCTGGGTACAGCAACCCTACTGTGTGATCATGATGCTGTTTTCTTAGGAGATTTAGCTGGAGATTTTGCTACAGGTGACTTGACTGCTGATGATCTGGCAACAGGTGACTTAGGCTGAGGAGACTTGTGGGAAACTTTCCCATATGGTTTCCCAGAACGTGGTGAGCTCGGGGAGACAAGAGGAGAGGACCCCCTCGATGGGTTCTTCACAAGGGTGTTCTTGGTGATGGCCAGAGTGGTGGGATGCTCTAAACTGGGAGTACTTGGTGGGGAAGAGGAGGGTGTGCTGTCCGCCCCAAGATGAAGTTTCCTCTTTGGACTACCATGTGGGCTCCGACTTGAGTGTTCAGGAGAATTTGAGGTCTTGGAAACAGGGAAAGGTGGAGGCATGTGGGGCAGTATTAAACTTTTCATCTCCACAAATTTTTTTAAAATATCATCCTGAAAATATTTACAATGAGATAATATCTTAACAGTATATTGATTATTATCAAACTACAAGAAACACTGAATTTGGTAAACTGAATACTGCTCAAGCACAAATTCCTTACATCTTATATCAACAACCCAAGTATCTATGAAACATTTTGATTCTGAGACAGCAAGTGCTCTAATCCTCATCCTAATCTTGAAATAGTACAATGCTGAATAAAATAATTACATATAAAGCATATAAACCTCAGCATTGCTCATGACTGACCAACAGGCAACATGTACAATGCTCCCCATTTTCTCAAAGATTACCAATATATGGTATTACCCCAAATAAAGTTCTCTCTACTAAGTAAACAAGGGACAGCATCTTATCAGGTCGTGAAGCAAACCAAGGTGCTGGTTGAGTGGTCCTCGCTTAAATGTCTGAAGATTCAGAAAATTTCTTTCTAGGATAAAAACTCTTAATCTAAGCCTTACACTGGGTTGAAGATACTATTAGTCATAGTCACTCAGAAATCTGCCTACATGCAGGATAAAAGCCACTTGCTCCTCTTCTATCATGGTTAGTTTCTCTAACATTAAGGGAATATACAAAAGATGTGTGCTACCACTCAAATACACTGTCAAAACCTTAAGCATGAGTTACATAATAATAAATTCAAAAATAATCATAAAGGGCAAAGATGATTGCACTTTATTATCACTTTTTCTTTGGCACAGGGCAAGATGTAGGACTTTGGAGCATGCTCTTGCTTCATTTGAATTACAGAATGATCCTAGTATCATTCTGGTTGAAGATTCTTTAATACCAACACCATGGGTTTTCTGTATCATTCTGGTTGAAGATTCTTTAATCTGTCCTTTCCTGGGGCTAAGATAGGATATGCTCTTGGGAAATATAATGACACCATCAAAAGCACTTCTTATATACTGTAATGATATTCACTATTCAGATGGGATATAATATAAGGCAGACCAGAGGAAAGAACCCCTGGTACAAGACTCTCATCAGCAAGTTCAGAGAAGCTATCTTTAAGACTGGGTTAGGATGGCAGCTGTTCAGTGTCTGGCAGGTCATTTTGGTATGTATTTGTTTTGTTAATGTTGAGCTTATTAGGGGAGAGGCATTTGTGTGTACAGGTTACTGAATATGAAGCAAAGGTGAGTTTTATATTTCTACTTGGGGGTTTGTGTTTGGCTGTGGACTGGTGAATGGGATGGGTCTAGGACTGTTACAAAGAAGTGAGTATCGAGCATACTGTCATGAGAATGTACAGAAAGTATTATTGTTTCATTGTGAAGCAATGAATGTTTATGGTTCCTAGGCAATCAGTGATTGTTCCAAGTTCTTCATCATATGTGGTTTCCAGTTTCGTTATCCTTACCAGGTAGGTGAGGTAGTTTATTTCTTTTCTTTTTTAAGCTGAGATGGCACTGGCAACTGAATGCCCTAATCAAGGCCATTTCATTCACGCTTCACGTGACTAAAGGGGGCAGAAGCGGGGGGCTGGAAACCCTGTGTTTCAATTTCTAAAAGGGGAAACAAAAGAAGGAGTCTGGCGGGGAGTGCTTATCCTCCTCGAAGGCTCAGACTGGGGTGTCTGAATGTGTGTGGATGTAACCAAGATGAGAAGAATGGAGAGATAGGTAGTATGTTTGAGGAAAGAAACCTGGATGTTCTGGCTCTGAGTGAAACGAAGCTCAAGGGTAAAGG
>JAUTYZ010214153.1:0-10526 GCA_032273725.1 Panulirus interruptus
ACATTGCCCCAGTCCGATGTAACTCCGTCGATGCATACCCTCTGTTCTCTGTCAGTGAGCCACGCCCTAATCCAATTGAATACACAACCCCCGATGCCGTGTGCCGCTATCTTTCTGAGTAGACGCTCATGAGGTACTCTGTCAAAAGCCTTGCTTAAGTCCAAGTATACACTATCATATCTCTTACCCTGATCAACAGTTTCATATACCAGAGTTTAGGGCTCTCTTGGTGTAATGGCTACGTCAAGGTTTAAGGTCCTCCTCAGTGATGAAGATTCTGTTGACAGGTGGAGGCTGAAGCAGCAGAGGTCCAAGTGTTACCGGCACCATAGCACAGTTGCCACACAGGCCAGTGTATAAAAGTAGCTGTCCAGGCCAGTGTTTACCCTGACCCAACCTTATTTCTTCTTGTTAGAAAATTATGGGTACAACGACGTATTTGCAGGGTTTTGTTGCTTGTACGTTGAGCCTACCTGAAGCTGCTGCATATTGAAGTAAAGTGGTGAAGGTCATGGGTATTATTACCGCTTCGGACATCTGGCGAATTTTGCCTTGGTTAGATTAGGTTTGGTTTGGTTGAAATTGTTTCTCCGATAGTTTTTGATGTCTTTTGAAGGATTCTGACCTTCATATGTACAGCAAATTACTACTGTATAATTTCCCCCACCTAAAACCTCGGATTCCACTGGGGGTCCCATGTTATCGATGGATAAAGTTGGGGGGGGGGGATATTTGAAAAACTAGTGATTTGCAGTAGAAAATGAAGGTCAGAATTGTGCAAAACATATCAAAAACCATCGGAAAAACATAATTTCAACTTCCAAACAGGTGGATGTCCAAAACGGTAAATTGCCTAAGTTATGCACATCTGACAAAATATGGAGTTAAGTAATGTAAAAGTAGGTGAGGCTCTCATGAAATATTAACTGAACCTTTGAAAACCTCATGGGTATCTAAAATGATAGTTGAAATAAACCAACAATATATTTTTCTCCTGCTGGGGACTGCATGGCCACTTACTGTGTTGTCTGTTCATTGTCATCAGGCCTGTGCCACGTTGGCAATGGAATTGCTCGAGTGTGACTGGTGTATTCCTGCTAGAATACTGTATTGAACATGTAGATAAGTCTTGACTGTTAGTGAGATTAGTTGATTTTTTATAGGTAATGTTGATTTTCTTTTCACAACTGTATATTCTACTGTTACAGTAATGTATCCTACAGTTTCATTGGTATACTACTATCACCTTATTTAATATTGTTCTGCAGGAAAGATGGGAGATCAGACCACTGCAGGTGCTTCTCTTATCACAACACCAATATGCCCGATTTCATGTTCTGTTCCCATTTTTCCAACTATTTAATCTGACGAATGGCATCACTATAATCTTAATGTAGTTATAATTCTTATATGATTTTTTTTTCTTTTTATAAGAATATTCAGTTTTAGAATATTGCATTAAGTATTTATGCTGGTATATTAGATAAATACTGTTATGTAGAGTCTGATATTTGCTCCTCTGGAAATGCACTTTGTGTTTGTTTGATATACACAGTGCACAGTGATAAAACAATGCTGGTACATTGGCATACTTATGGCCTCTTAGCTCAAGGTGAACGAATAACAAATCAGAATGAGGGTATGGTGGCCTATATGTAGCCACTGCCAATGAAATATAATGCACAAGTTCATGCTCTGCAACAATTCTTGTGTTCTTTAAACACTATGCTGGCATTGCAGAACAAAATCACAATATCCAAAGCTAATTGTGATGAGGAGCCAAACTAGACTTTTAATGCTTAGGATTGCTTAATGCCTTTGTCCTACAGTATTAACATCTTTCTAAATCAATTGTACTAATTGTAAATTCATGGATAACCTTTTTTAAACCGATGAATTTTATCTGTGCTGCCCCAAAGTATATATTTACCAAAAGAACTTAACAGGGGAATTGATTTGATGCTAGAAATAAAAAAATTGTAAGGGGAGAGTGAGTGTGTCTTTCAATATCAGCACTATGTCTCCAGCTTTCCTGCAAGCTTATGTGAATTTCAGAAAATGGGGAGGGCGTGGAATTTGTAGGATTATGACAAATTCTGTACAAACATGGCAACCCAAACTATCTTAGGTTGGGCTTTTCTGTGCTAAACTAGATTAGGTTAAGTTTGCCTAATGATGTTTGTTTGGAATTCATTGAATATAATCCCACGTTTTCAATGATCTTTTCCTCCACAGTTTTTTGGGTTCACTCGAGACTGCAGGATGTAGGGAGGGATGGTGCATTTATTGGATTTAGAACTGTTTCCCCTCACAAATTTTTCAGTAATGGCATCAAATCAGTTGCTCAGGGAAGTTATTTGTCACCATCTTTACTTCATCTTATAAAAAGATGAAGGGTCCAAGAATGTGTTGAATTGGTGTTCGTGGTAATGTAGGGATGGGTTATGTCCGGAAAGTAGATGGGAAGGTCCAACTTGTATTTGTCAGGGAAGTGTGGTTTCTGATGGATGTATGTCTGGTGGGATGGTGGTTATTATCTTTCCCCAGGAGTCCCTTCCATCTCCCAGTCATATAGAAAAAAGTTCTTATAATTTTTGTTTGTACTTGACTGGTCAGTCTGGTAAATAGTATGTTTTACTGGTCAGATTTTGATTCACAAGAAAATTAATGATTATTCTATTTGTGCACCTATTCATGATTTGAAAAAAAGTATTCATGCTGTTTGTTGCATTCTGTGGGAACCCAAAGAATTAATTGCACACCAGAATTGTCAAGAATGTTCTGTTATGATATACTAGGGTAGGTTTTTAACTGGGTAATGCCTTCCTTTTAAATATTTTACTGTTGTTTTTACAGAAAAAGGTGATGCCAACCCAAGAGACTCAATCTAACAAAATGTAACCTAACATTCATTAAAGTGATTTCAGGAAGTTATACAGAGCCCTGCTAACTATAATGAATCCATTGACATAAATTTTGTTGGTATTGACAAGTTTTCAGTTTTTTCCAAAGGCTTGATGTGAATTTTTCCCCAACTCAAATCTTCTAAACAAAATAGATTAGATTTTTTTGTGCATATGAAGTCTTTAATGAAAATACTTAAAAGAATCAAGGAAAAAGTGCAATGTTTAAATACACCTTGAATTTACTTACATTGAGCTGTAGCATATTCAGATATACCTGTATTATTAGATAAGAGCTTTTCATTTACCCCTACAAATATGTGATATATTGCAAATTAATACAAACATTTACAGTTTCAGTATATAAGATAGTACACTACATTCAGTCCATTTCATGAAAATCTGTTACAGGTGATATATATGATGTTAATTGGACATTTGAAGTAAATTCATATTGGCAGGATGTAGGAAGTGTAATGCTTGTCCATTTATTTGAAATGAAATATATATTGCTGAAAAACAACATAAATGTGGCTAATGGTACACATGAACTTGCTGTCAATGGTTATATAAAGTAATACAGTGCCCAACTGGAATCTCAGCAAGAACATTGAATAATGATATCCACCTTTCAAAATAGCCAAATTGCAATAGATCTGGATCATTTGATGAGGGCACTGCTCCTTGACTGTGCTGGAGGCCTCAGGATACCCTCTTGATTCCTGACCTGAATCTCACCTCCCCCATTTGCAAATACTGTACTAATTATTTTTTTCTATTCCTTCAAGTAGATAATTATTATTCCTGTGGCAGACCATGGGTCAAACCCAGACATTTAGCACAATCACATGCATTTTTTTTACCACTGGGGGATGATACCCTGGATTAGTTATGATATCTCCTTCACTCATACAGCTCATCTGTGCAATTTTCTTTCCTCTTTCATCTTTTCCCCTTCATGTGACCTTTCTTCCTATTAGAGTCAGACACCAGCAGAGCCCTGATTCGTATTTACATTTTCTTTACTTTTATCTTTCACTTGAGATGGCCCTTGATTAGGGTACAGTATATTTTGTACGTGCTGTTTTGGTCTCTATAAGATAAAAGATACTCCCATTCCTGTGCCAATAATCTCTGCTATATGTTCAACAGAGACGGAAGCATTACCAGAGGAGGGGCAGTAATCTACCATGGGAAAAGTTAAAAAAGAATTTTTTACTAGTCAGTCCGGTCGCTGTTATTAAGGTGCCAGTATTCATGTTTAGGAGAGGATGTAGTTAACAGACATGCACATATAAGAGTATGGTCAGATGAATCAACTTAGGGTTAAATTGTGCAGCTACAGTGCGAAGGATTACAGGGTGATAAACAAATCCAGAGTATTAAGAGAGTTATGTCAGTGGTCAGGAATATGGGTTGGGTGAGTGATGATTTGTTCCGTGTCATTAAGAATGGATAATGTTAAGGCTTCAGTATTCCCGCTAACCGTATGGGAGGAGTTAAGCCATTCCTTTAGTGTGTGTTTAAGTTTCCTAAGTAGAGAACATCACCTTGAGGTTTAAAGAATGTCATGACTTCATGTCAGGAATTTTATGTAGCTGAAGAAAGTTATAGAATTTGAAGTGTTGGAAGTAGATGAAACAAAGGGAAATTGTGAGCAATGCAAGACAAATCTTAAGCGAGATGACAGTAAAGTGTGGAGATTTTGAGTCATCAAGGCATGCAACACATGTTTTGGTGTTAGAATAAGCACAGACAGAATCATGAGTGGAAATGATAGCTGAAGATATGGAAGTGATTAGCGAGAATACCCAAAGGTTATTGGGTGCTTGAGAGAAGTAAAATATTTAGAGATCCACTAGTCAGAAGGTGTTCAACAGAAGAGAAGTTACTACAAAGACCTTGAATGTTGGTGAAATGAATAGAAGAAAGTCAGGTCTAATAGAGGGGCTAAGGTCATGGGAAGTGTCAGTATTGCTGCTGCCTGAAGCCCATCCTTTCATTGTTAGTACCATAGAGACAGGCAAGAACACCTCACAACATGAGGGACTAGGAGCCACAAGTTTGTTGGACTCTACCATGTTTATATTTAGAAATTTTTGGAGAAAAGATTGGGGAAGAATAGCGACGTAAAGAAAAGTAAAAATTGAGGAGAATAGGTTCATGGTTCATATAGGAAGAAGTGGATAAAACTAGCCCAGTATCTGAGGAAAAATAGTGATGCGAAGAAGTGAAAATTGAGGACAGTAGGTTTATGGTGCATTTAGGGTGACGATGGTAAGACTAGCTCAGTAGGCTTAGAAAGTAAGACAGAAACTAAGATCAGCAGTCCTAACACGGAGGATGTAAGAAGGCTTCAGGTGCCACTCTAACACTCCCAACTCAGAACATGGTGGCCACTGTCTGCAGCCTACTACTTATGGGGTTACTCCCAGGATAGGTGTGGTAACAGAATGTGAAACAGTCTTATTCTCATATTCAGCAGAGCTTAGGTCTGGCACTTGCTGAATGATAATACCTTTTATGTATAGAGGTGATGTGCACCTTAGATGGCACCTGCAGTTACTAGAAGTGCATCATGATTCTTGTTTGTGATCAGTTGACCAACCCTTTCTTTTGTTTTATTTTTAGATAAAGATTTATTTTAAGGGTGCTTACCTTGTAAATGCTTAGCAAGTAAGTGTATAACCATACTATTGCTCTCTAGTCCTTTCATCACGAAGGCAATGCAGCATTAAAGGTTGCTTGTTCTTAGTTTTGCCGATAACACACCTTAGTATTTTCCACTCTCAAACACATTCACACATGTGAACATGCTAAATGGCATAAGAATATTAGACCATAATTTCATATGTTTTGGAGAAAAATATTTGATACCCCAGATACAAATGATAGAATGAAAATGTGATGCTCTGTTTATTTTTAGGAGGGCATTGTAGTGGTTGTGGATGTTGGTCCTGGAGTTCGAGCTGGAACAGATGTTACATTCTACTCACAGTCCAAGAAATGTTTGACAAATATCCTAGAAAGGAAGGTATTTTACATGATTATTTGCATTTTATTTATGTTCATTTATGTATGATCATTTAACTTGTAAAAGTGTTTAATAATTGTTTACATGTCCAAACCAAATGAATATACATACATAGATAATTACTAAATGGTAAACTTTTTAAGCTGCCATTTTATTATATTTGTGTGATAAAATTTGTTAGTAGCAGCTGATGAACTTTCTGAGAGTATGTAGAAAACGTGTCAAAGCAACATTTTCTGTTTTTTTCAAAATCCTCTTACTTTCAAAGTCCTTGGTGCTAACTACTCATGAGGTGAGTTTTTATGTGTGGGAATTTATTTCTTTACCTCTTATTTATGTCATATGGGTTAATTTTCTTTCACTTGCTCATCACATAGATTGTATTTGTCTGTTGCTTTAACACCTCCACTGCACATGTACAGTAAGTAGTGATGCATCCTTGTGAGCAAATACAATGACGATGGGGAAACACATCACATGATGTGCAGACTTTGGAGTCTGTTAAGGTTCCCTTGTAAGCTAATGCATTGCTCCTCACTTTTCACTTTCCCCATGACTTTTGCATCATCTGCAAACATATTCAGTTAGGAGTCCATACATTCAGGCAAGATATTCACATAGATCAAGAAGAGTAATGGTCCAAAACAGACCTCAGGCACACCACTATTGACTTCCAATTTGGAGAAGTCTTCACTGACAGGTGTCCTATGTTCCCTTCCACTAAGATAAACTTCTATCCATCAGAGGAGTTTTCCTCCTCCTTTCTGCCTGGTATTCCAGTTTCTATTAATAATTAGCCTTCCATGCAGTATTGTCAGATGCTGTTTGGCAGTCAAGATATAAACAATCTGCTAAACTTTCCCTTTTGTCTAAGACAGAGCTCGCTCACTCATAGAAATGTAAGAGATTTGTTACACACGATCTCTTTACCATAAAACCGTGTTGTCTTTTACATGGGTAATTTCTTCTCTGTAGACTACATAGTCATCCATTTGCTTTCTGACTAACTTTTCCAGTACCTGACAGACCACACTGATCAAGGAGACAGTTGTGTAGTTAAGGGCATCCTCCCTGTCTCCTTTCTTATAGAAGGGTATAATGTTTGCCCCTTTCCACTCTCTTGACACTTTGCCTTTCTCCAGCAACATCTTGAACAGTATTTGAAGATGTCTGTCAAGTGTATCTGTGCACATTTTCAGTACATGTGGGGAATTGTCCATTCTAGGTGACTTGAGGGTGTGGGTTGGGCTTCTGTGGAGATGTAGACATACTTTTTAGGGTGAATCATTGTTTCAGTTTTATAATATAGCATTACATGTTCATCTTTGCTACTGTGGTGTCATGGTGTTGTGATATAATTGTGAAGTTGTCTGCATATGAGAGGACCTTCATACTGTGGTTTGTTAGAGGTAATGGAAAGTCATGTTGGAAGTGATGGAAAAGGGTTGGAGAAATATCTGCTCCTTGGGGAACTCCACTGTTGAGTATACGGTTTTTAATATTTCATACTTTTTTGCAGTTTCCCCATGTTAGCAAGGTAGCACTAGGAACAGACAAAGAATGGTTTCATTTGCTCATATCTACTTTCTGGCTGCCATGTATAATG
Source organism: Panulirus interruptus (assembly GCA_032273725.1). Lineage (NCBI taxonomy): Eukaryota > Metazoa > Arthropoda > Malacostraca > Decapoda > Palinuridae > Panulirus > Panulirus interruptus. Next base: position 7,544 of record JAUTYZ010214153.1, read on the forward strand.
TACTGAAACCAGAGTCCTATATCCACATTCGTGCCTAACAAACCTTTCTCTGGTTTCCCCGACCTATTCCTATACCTTAGTGAAGCCTATTGACAGCACATCGCTTCCAAATACAACATTGCTCCAATTCTCTTTATCCAATGCATATCTCACCCTCCAGCATGTTTAGGCCCCCATAACTCAAAGGCTCTTTCTCTCCATCCTTTCATCTCCTCAGTCTCCCCTTGCACTTCCTTCCTACAGTTCTGACACCTATATCCTCTTGGTCAGTTTCTTGCTCATCCTTTCCTTGTGTTCAGACTGTTTCAGCATACCCCGTTCAGCTTCTCAGTCATACACTGCTTGCTACCACACCTCTGTCTTACAGTCTTATACAATCAGCTGCTCACACCACATTGTCCTGAGGCATTTTATTTCCAACACTCCCCTCTTACATTCTTTAGTATTTGGGACCATGACTCATACCCATACAACATTGGCAGGACTACAGTAACAGTAAATACCCATCTTTGCCCTCAGAGACAATGACCTCTTCTTCCATATACTCCTTAGTGCACCCAGGGCCTTTTCCCCTCACCCACCATATGGGTCACTTCAGTTCCCATAGTTCCATTTGCTGTCATGTCCACTTTTAGGTATGTAAACACTCTACTGCCCCCAGGTTCTCCCCATTCAAACTCACACTCTCACCAACATTTTTCGTGCCCTGCTAAGTCCATAAGCTTACTTCTGTTAACATCAGCTGTCAACTTCCTTTTTTCACAAACAATTGCAAACTCAGACACAGGCTTCTGCAGTTTCTCACTCAATTCTTCCACCAGAGCTGTGTCATCTACAAATATCAACTGGCTCACTTTTCAGGCCCCTGCACACCTAGTGTACTATAGATCTTCCCCCTCTCCAAAATCATTGCATTTACTTCCCTTACCACCCAATCCATGACCATTTTAAACAGCCATGTTGACATCACACCCTTGGTGGGGGGACGAAAACGAGTGGTTCCCAGTGAAGATGGGTCTGTTTCAAGGAAGTATAATGTCACCATGACAGTTTAATATATTAATTGTTGGGGTGCTAAGGGAGGTAAATACAGGGCCTTGGAGCAAGGGGCAATTCTACTGTATGGTGGGGTGGTGGGGCATGGGAGTTGAATCTGTTGAGTTTTGCAGATGGCATGGTTATGATGGCAGACTCCAGAGAGAAGCTCCAGAACCTATTATCAGAGCTTTGGAGAATGTGTGAAAGGAGAAAGTTGAGAGTAAATGTGAACACAAGTAAGGTAATGAGGTGCAGCAAGGGTAGAGACAGAATAGTTTGAGTTTAATTTTAAATTGGGAGGACCTTAAAGAATTGGAATGTTATAGGCACCTGGGAGTGGGTATGGCATTGGATTAAGCCATGGAGGTTGAAGTGAGTCATAGGATGCAACAAAGGTCCTGGGTACTGTATGGAATGTGTGGAAGATGTCAGTGTCTGTAAAGGCAAAGATGGGCACATTTGAAGGTAAAGTAGTTCCAGTGCTGTAGCATGCATGTGAGTCTTGGATCTTGACTGCAAAGAAAAGAAAAAGGGTGTTGTCAGAAATTAAAAACCAGAGGATGATATATGGTGTGAGGTGCATTGACCATGTAAGGAATGACAGCATTAATGAGGTGTGGTAGAAAGGGTATTGTGACTGAGAGGGCTAGCTGGTGTGCTGAAATGGTTTGGGCATATGGAGAGGATATGCATAGAAAGAGTGGGTAAGAATTCCCATTGGTCGGAAGTGGTGGGTGCAAGGAGGAGGGGATTACCAAGGAGCTGGAAGGATGGAGTGAAGAAGGCTGCAGGGTACCGGGGTGTAAACATTCAGGAGGGAGAGTGGTAGTCTCTGGATAGAAGGAATTGGATCGATATGGTATGTGGAGGGAGCATGCTAGTGGATCAAAGCAGGGGATATATGAAGTCTGTGGGGCTTGATTGTGGTTGGTAGGCAATGTACATGACAGATAGGGATTGGATGTGTTTAAGTGAGTCTATGTTTTGTGTGTACCTGATGCTCTCTCGCTAAGGTAGGAAAGTCAGATAAGCATAAGAGAGATAAAGATTTTCATTATCTTATATATTCATTACTTTATGCATAGTATTTAGAGCAAAGTTTGTGTACAAAACCTCATATTTACAGATGTTTGCGGAGAAATGCAGAGACCAAGTTGGCATTGTGTTGCTTGGCACTAATAGCACAAGTAATCGTCTTGCCCAAGCTGACCAATACCAACACATCACAGGTAAGACTTTTACATTTTTCTCTTCCTTAATGATATTGAAGCATCCAGTTTTCCTACATATTCACTCTAAAACATAGCGGCTCTTTTCTATGTGGATCATGTGGAGTATCTTTCAGAAAGATTGTGTTAACTTCATCTCTTAGGACAGTTGAAGAATGATAGTGTCCTTAATAACTTTGAATAGTGTGCTTGCTCTTCTGTTCCAATTATGTTTAAAAACCAGAACTTTTCATTCTTCGTGGAAGGATGCAGTGGCACATCCCATCCCTGAGAAGGGTGACTGTTCTAAGCCCTCGAACTATCGTCCTGTTGCTTTGGCATCTGCCATTTCCAACGTCTTTGAATTCCTCACCAACTCCCATATCCTTAGATATCTTGAATCTCACAGTCTTATCTCTGATCACCAATATGGCTCCCGTAAGGCGAGATCCACTGGTGATATTCTTTCCTATCTTACTAATGTCTAGTCATTATCCCTGAGAGATTTTGGGTAATCCTTTGTAGTTGCCCTTGACATATCCAAAGCTTTTGACAGGGTTTGGCATCAGGGTTTCATCTTTAAACTCCCTTGTTCACTTTCCCTCTTCTATAGGTATTACTTTGGATTTGTCATCCAAGAGCTGGCTGCTTGTGTGCCCACACCACTAGCTAGACCACGCAATACTCGGCAAGCTGCTACGTCACATGATTATTGTGTGGCCATCGGCAACTCAAGG
>JAUTYZ010214264.1:0-10526 GCA_032273725.1 Panulirus interruptus
CCAGAATTTGTCTTGATCCCCGACAGGCATGCCAAAATATGCCTTGTAGGCCTCGCACATCTTAGCAGATGCTGCCATGGAGTAATTTTTCACTCTTGTTTTGATAAATTGGCCACAGACATAGCAAAATGCATCTGCTGGATGCTTGCAGCCTCTAGATGCCATCTCAGAAAAATGTATGTATATGTATCCACTTAGGCAGCTAAGTCTAAACTGAACTGGTTGGCTTAAGGCCATTATATTCATACTACTATTTATATTACTGGAGACTTCTAGAAAGATCTATATCAGCTACTAAGCACTGAATCTATCTGGAATGTTCTGAAATATAGGTAAATTTCAAAATATCACTGTCCTGATCACAAAAGCAAAGTTTCAAGGGAATAATAGCCATTCTCTATACTTTTTAGACATAATCAATTAGAAAATAACACTTATTACCCAGGAACAAAAAAGAAAGTAAAAATCTGTTACACTGTTATTCATGAATCTCCTGCATATCATAAATACTGAACAAGATGGGCGGGAGTGGGGGCTGGAAATCCTCCTTTCCTGTGCTGACACTTTATATAAGCAGGAACAGGAGGACGAGCAAAGTGAGGATATTTCTGTGATGGTTCAGTTACTAATGCTACCTTGCAAATGCAGGATAGGTAAGCACACATTACAAAAGTTTTCACATACCAATATAAAGGTATGTGCATTTAGGTAAGATGACAAAAGAAAGGAACTGGGAATTTTTTAAATCATGACATCATTTAGGCATTCTGCTTCATATATGAGAAAACTGTGAATATGAAATCGAGGTAAATGTACCTCGCGCTCATTAGTCTTCTACAATGGTAATGCTAATAAAATCTATATTTTCTTTACTTCAAGGTTAACTTAGCAGTATTATACATTGCAAGCCTTAGCGATCAAATAGATGTTCAAAAATGCTAGGTGAAGCAAAAATTTAACCAGTCACTCCTTTGCAGAAGCCAGTCTGAGAGTCTGTATAAAGAGAGGCCAGCACTTAAAAAGGAATATTTTGAATACTGAAGCTTTTGCAGTGCATCAGAAGAGAGATGTGAATTAAGTTACAATGTCTTTGACACAGTAAAGACAGATATGAAAGAGTGTTTCTTAACTCTCAATAATTGTAAATTACTGGAGGGTACTGTTAATTACTGATGTCTGCTGCATGAGATACACAGAGATAACTCCTCACAATAAAAAATGCTTTACGTCTATTCATTAAAATTTTGTGCTATTTTTCTTGTGTTAAGTCTGCTATACTGTAGCTAATGATTTGAAAAAAAATCTTTTAAGGGATTTTGTGCTTATGACGGAGGTGAAAAAGAACATTATTGTAATGCTCCAGAAAAACAAACAGGTTAGGGGGTACAGATGGAATAATGAGTGAGACAGATGGTCATAAATGGAAGAAAAGTTGCAACTGAATGCATCTGGAAAGTTTATGGCAAAATGGATAAATGATGCCCAAGTGATTGGACAAAGGCAGGTATTGTTCAATCATTGAAGGACTAAGAAAGTAAAAATTACTAAAAAGTACAGAGAAAAACAGTTTCTCTGTACTGGGGTAATATATTTAGAAGGTTGTTTTTTACTATGTTAAAAAGATTAGTAAATCCCTTGTAAGTGAAGATCTAAAGGCATTTAGAAAGTGATTGAGAGTGTAGATCTTGTTTCTGCACTTAGGCAAAACAACAGAGAAAGTTCTGGGGAAAAATTTTATGTAATATTTCCAAATTCTAAGAAGGCTAAAGATAAACTTAGTAAGAAAGCACTCTGAGAAGTAATACCTTTTTATGACTTGCCGGGCAGACAGAATGCTGCTATGAGACTTGACAGTGGAAGTAGTACTTGTGTAAAAGAAGTAACTTGAAATAGTGGGAGTGCATCAAGGCTGCATAATATTAACATGGCTGTTTAATATTTTTATGGATGGAGCAAGCATTACTGGACTTCGCCCGCCTGTTGCTGCACAGTGAGTGAAAAGTATCACTGGAGTGCAATCTTGCTTAAGAATTTTGCATTTCAAAGGAGTCCATTCTTTCCCTGTTACTCATTGTGGCATAGCCTTGAAGCTGCAGGAACCCCTTAAGAAGAGGTCCTGGGGTTATACAATACAAAAAAATAATAATGGATGGGGCATTACTTGAGAATGATGTGGAGTGATTACAGTGCTGTTGAACCATGGTGGCAAGAAAAAATATCTGCAAAATCTGTTGTATTCATGCATATGAAACTATTTTATCAGTTGAACCGGACACTAAACTGCTGAAGATGTGTGTAAATAAAATTAAATGATATATGCACTTATTCCACTCCATATATATGGGGACAGAGGTACAGATAACAACAGACACACAGATAGAGTGTGAGGAGAAAGTTAAAGATGAAGCACCAACTCTTTATCACAAAGAACTCTTTATGAAACCTATCTGTCTAAATGTATTATGTCATGAGTGGTGAGCACGAGCAGTATCTTATCAAAACACTTTGGTACTTGATATTACAGTATGTGAAATATCACTGCTGTAAAAGAGATAAAAAAATGCATATAAATGTAGAGAAAATCATATATATAAAGCCTTGGATAATATCATGTGTACAATATCAATATATCAGATGAAAGATGAGGCAACTACTAAACTAGTAGGACATAAGATGATGAGCCTTGAGTATTAGCATGTGGAGGATATCAATATGTCAGATGAAAACAGAGGCAAGCACCAGACTGGTAGGATGAGAGAGGATGGGCAATCAATAATGTATTTGATGGAGATTCTACATGCATTATGCTTGGTAAGCATGATAAAAAAAGGCTGAACTGGTCATATGGTAGCAAGGAACATAAATACGTTTAAGACTAACCCTTGGTACACTATCATCCAGTATGGGTAAATCATCATCAATTGTAAGTGAAGATAAGGAGGTGGCTCGAGAAAATTCAACTGGAGTGCCTTCCTCTACCCATGCCCTTGGAGCCTCACTGAACACTCCTGTACTTGTTCTTGGACCTGTGGGTTCACAAAGTCCAAAAATAATCAGTCAGATTCTGAGAGTAAATGTTAATGACTTAACACAAGTTACTGTAAAAGTGACTCATGTAAATTAATATTGATATACTGTATATTCACTGAAAAGAGTGAAAGATTTATATCTATTTTCTTTCTTTCATACTTGCTTAACATTTCCTGCATTGGTGAGGTAACACCTGGACCAGATGAAGAAAAGGCCTTATTCACTTCACTTAAATCCATTCTCTAGCTGTAATACACTAAAACTACATCCTCTTACCACAAGCAGGCCCCACAGACCTTTCTGTGGTTTCCCCCAGCTGCTTCATATGCCCTCTTTCAGTCCATTGACAGCATGTTGCTCTCTGCATATCACGTCAGTCCAATTCATTCTATCCCATGCAAGCCTTTAACCCTCCTGCCTGTTCAGGCCCTAAACACTCAAAATCTTATTCACTCCATCTTCCATCTCCAATTCAGTCTCCCCATTCTCCTTGTCCCCTCCATTTCTAACATATATCCTCTTTGTCATCTTCTCCTCACTCATTCTCTTCATATGTCCAAACCCTTTCATAACAACACCCTCTTCAGCTCTCTCAATCATACTTTTCTTATTTCCACACCTCTCTCTTACCCTATCATTACTTACTCGATCAACCCTCCTCACTTCTGTAATTTCTCTATGCTTATTATCATTACCTGCGACAAAATTACAGGCAGTCAATCAATCAGCCTCACTCAAACATGAAAAGACTAAATCAACAGACATGGGATGATTACTTTTTCCCAGCAGCACTACTCTATAGTCTGCTGTACATTATCACCTCTTCAATGTCTTTCAGAGAAAGCCACGTTCCATTTCTACGCACTTTATCACAAGTATTTACTTCCCACCTTTCCCTAATTATTCAAAATTCCCTCCCAGTGCTTTCCTGCACGTCTGAACTAATCAAGATAGCCCCCATTTTTCTCAAATATTCTTATTTCTTAATACATGCAAGTAGCTAGTACCCCACTTAAGTAAAAGCCAAATCAACGAGCTGATTTTCTCATCAAATAGTTTCTTAGTTGCTGTTGAGTTCTTACTACTGGAAATATGGAGGTGGTTGGTAAACACAATCTTTGGTGATTTTACAGCAATCATCCTATTCCGATTACTCATAATACAATGAGAATTAACAAAAACTGAAAGATATTCAAATGAATATTTCTCAATCTTCTGTGAGGAAGACTGTTTTACTATAGACGTCAAGTAGAATTATGTTTTTATATCCTTCAAAAAAATGAAGTGCAAATATTATTACTTTCTGAAAACTTACCTTGAGTTGGTGGTGGTTTAAATGGCTGTGATGGCGGCCGAGACCGTTTGGGACTTGGTGGGACTGTGTGATTTGGAGAATCTGGGAGGTCACTTGGAGATATTGCACCACTAGTAAATCGACTGTCAGAAAGAAGATAAAAAGTTCTCAGACAAGAGACGTTAAATCAACACTAGCTATATAATTTTTAACGAATCTTTTAAGCACAAATACATGTTAGCTGAACATATGTTAATAAAACAGAAAAAAATTTAGAGCGTACCCAATAAGTATACCTACACCAATGCACAAGGCACCATGACAGGTCAGCATTGAAAACCATCTTAACATATAAGCATCCACAAGAATGGCAGAGCATCATGGTCACCAGTCAATGAAGAGATGACATATTTTGAAGAAATGACTCTCATATTACACATACATTATTCTTCATAATCCTTATTACTGATGACAACTGCCAGAAACGACTGAGGTCTCATCTTCGGACGTCTAAATCAACTTAGGTAGAGAAATCAATAAATGCTCTCATTTCCCATATAGATACTTATGTATTATAACCACATGCTGATTGGAAAGGTGAAGTGTTGCACTGGTATTTTTATAAATGTCTAAGGACCTGGAAGAAGGATAGGGCGTCATATGACTGGATGAATGCGGTGAATGGCATCCAATGTTGATGTCAATCCTTCAGCCAAATACAGTGCTCAATAACTGTCCCATGTTAAGCCTCCCAGTCTTGACCTATGTAGCCAAAACATGGCCATGAGATGAGTCACAGAGGGCAAGAACCCAGGCTGTCGAAATGAGTTATTTGAGAGAAACTATGGAGACTCTTTTGCCGTACCACTGCCTTGAGGGAGTTCCCAGAGGGAATGGGCATCAGAGATATAGATAGACTGATAGATAGCATCTACTCTAAGCTTGCCAAACAATAAATCAAAATTGGAAACAAACATGCATTTCATTGTTTTAGAGGTAGTAATAAAGACACATAATCAGCTCAATATGTGTTATCTTACCCATGGCCACCTTTCTGTAAGAACATTTCATGGAGGGGAAACTGTCGATGAAGGTCTTTTCTGATGTCATCTTCCAGTCGAGGATCAGCAGGAGCTTCAGCAAGCTGGTCAAAGACTCCAGGATTTCTCTCTAGCTGTCTGTTGGTTGAAGGAAAATAGCATGACCATTCAGTGGACACTATCAGAGAAACAGTTGAAGAAAAAGGTAAGAAGCACTGGTGATGGGGATGAAACCCAATGTCAGAGGGTATGAAGTGGTGGTGGTGCTTAGAGGATATTTCACACTAACTTCCCTCCTGTAGCAAAAATTGAAGCACTAGTTATAAGTATTGGTTATTAATATACGTCTCAATACTCAGATGAGTATACATGTTGATTTGTATATATGACACATCACAATGTAGGGCAATATCTATGGCTTCTCATAACTCAGAGTCAAAAGCAAAGTGCAATACCTGTAGAACATGACCTGTGCCTAACACTGCCATTAAAGGTACCCAACTCTGTCAGATGGGTGCTAGCCAAATCCTCCATAGTTAATAATCAAGACAACGTGAAGCAATGCATTTGACTGTCTATTTTTATATACCAGAGTGCCTAAATATATATTCTTATGTGAAAGACAAATCTTATAAAAAAAATTTCATATTGATGTATTCTTGACAAACTTTAAAATCATGAGCATGAGAACACTCATCATTTGCAACAAAAAACAAGATATAACCTAATGGACTTACTTGTGTGCGCCACAGAGGTGCTGCCATCCACGGGCACGTAATGCAGATGGTATCCCCTTACGACAACGGTCTCGCACTTTCTTGTACTTTTTGAGCATATGCGAGTCCCAGTTATTGAACATATCCAGCCATTTCTTCTCTCGTCTTCTTATTACATCCACTGGTACTGTTTCCTCCCTGCAAACAGATATACTTTACCATTAGCTATACAGTTCAGCGACAGAAGGCTCTTAGCCTTTAAGATGACCTTGACAAATATCACCCAAAATGCTTAACAAATAAAAATACTAATGCTTTATTATACTCAAACTAACAAATGCTGGGGTGCTAAAGAAGTGCTGGTCATTAAAACTGCAAACTATAATCTAGTAATGCTCCTCATACAAAGACTACCAGATATGAGGCTTCACAACACAGATTCATCAAGTGAGACAAATTCTTCCAAAACAATATCTCTAAACATAAAATGTTTCCAATGCACTTTATCCCAAACCATCCCTCTGGTATCCTCACATGAACTACCCGTAGCTCTCAAACTATTCCCTCAATGAATTTATCTATCTATACTAAAATGTACATCTCTTCCTTGTATCTTTAATCATACTAATACATATCTTCTTAATCAACTCAACATCAAATATACATTCTCCATGGCCATTACATGCCATCCATGTGCCTTTTAAATAATCTTTTCACATCACATAGCCTTCTCACATCATTTTTCAGTATATCTATTCTTCTTTGTTCCAAATATACTTCAGAATTTATCCATCTCCAGTGCTCACATTTTTTACTTATCCTGACCTATACATACTGTACTTCGGTTTCAAATCACATTGGGATAAATACTTCCTCACAGAAGCTTCTTCCACAACCCACACAATTTCTTTTTCCTTTTTTTAATTCATCAAAGTTTTCATTGTACAGCTAATTTTTCCCCAATGCAGACTCAGATCTCAATTTTTCCTTTCCCAGTACCAACCTTACTGAACCTAAAATCAGTCACAGCATCTAGTTCTTCATCAATAAAACCGATACTGGTACAACACTTTGGTACCCTATCTCTTTCAAAAACTACTACTTCATTATATATACATCATTCTTATAAACTGAAAATCAATCATGCTTTATCCTCACCACTATATTTCATTTCACCTAAGAACATCCTGTGAAGTCAACGCCATACAAGGCTGTGACATACACTGGCCACTGACTAGTTCAACAAAACACATAAACACCTACCAGTCTTCTGTGTACTGTGCTCCTCCCAGAAAGCCAAACTTATCCGGCACTGTAGAGATCTCGGATGCAGCCGCCACACTGCTGGCCACAGACTCCGAGTCTGACCAGTCCCGGGTCGCCATATCAGCAGAACCTGTTGGAGCAAGTAAAAATTAGTGATAATGAAAAAGACATGGAACAATCATCCAAGAAGACTCTAAAAATCCATGTCTCTGACTATATCAAAAGGGACAAATTTATATCATTCAACAAGATGTATAAGATAAAGATGATTTATTATAATACTACTAGAAGTGACTGACTGATCTCATACGTGTATATACATGCAGAGTGATCGGTGCAATATTACTTTATGTACAGATTTATCTACAATAAACTGAAACAAAATGTTAGTGAGAAAATACACTGTACTAACCCAAATACGAAAGATTCAGGGAAATGAGTCACATCCAAGACAAAGATAATGTATCTACATATTCACACCCCTACAAGAAAATTATATCTATTTCAGCCTTTCCACATACAGAAAACATAAGCCCTCCCATGGATTTCTACCATGTGACTATATGGTCTCCAACAGGTCTTCTTAATAAAATCCCTGGCACAACGATGTCAAAGAAAGGAAGTAATCATCACACTACATAATAGCAGTAAACAATACATATGATAATTGCAGGCAAAATTTCCATCCACCCAGTTTATCATCCTAATTAATGCTGGTTCCAATTGGCTGGGAGCACTGTCAGAACTTTCCATAAAAGACTGTGACCCTGATTCTGACTGCTTTAATCTCTTATACCGTTTCAACTAGTTCTAACTACTACATAACATCCAATGGCTGATATGAAATTCTGTGGTATGCATGTGAGAACAGGTTTATCCTACATCTAAACAACAAAAAACCCTCTATTTCTTCTTTTTTAAGTGCAGACACCCAGCACAGTGACAAAACTGCATACATCATGGCAGAGATAAGAGTACCATTTAACTGAAGCATTTCTAATGTGAAAACAAAATTATCACATCTGAACCAAATTCTTTGAATACTTTTCTCATTACCTATACTCTAAACATTCAGAAGTGGGGAAATGCTACCATTATCTAGATATCTATATCTCTGACGCCCTTTCCCTTTGGGAACTCCCTCAAGGCTTGGGGGTGGCCGCCACCAGTATCTAGAAATTCATTAGAAATTCTTTCTTTAATATAACAGCATGAAACAGCAAAATGTTTGGATAAACAAGAAATAAGAATAACACAAACAAAAACTGTTATTCATGTTAACATAAACAAACTGTTCAACAGAGTTTAATCAGAGTGTAATCACTGAGAAATATGTTCTTATATGTACATATGCAGGCATGGGCACACAGTCATAAACCCAAACATACGTGCACATATGTGCACACATGCATGGACATACACACAAAACACAAATTTATACATCCATCTACCCTTACACTTCTGTAAATCAGATCAGTAATAGATTTTCTATATATTTATCAATGATACATAGTAACCTACAAGTACATTACTTCCAAATTAATACATCTGATATCAGTAGTAACTTAGCTTCTGTTATTATAATGGGGATACAATGTGACAGTGAAGGGCAGAGTTTAAGCGTGCATCTTTTGAGTCCAAGGAGTGACGATTTGTATGTACAGTATTGTTAGTTGGAAAAATCGAAGTGGCCAGCTGCTCTACCAGTGTTGTTAGTTGAGAGTGAGCTGGAGTGGCCAGCTCTCTACCATCCTACCCTTTACCCACTTGAGACTCTCCTCTATACCTTTGATAAATGTGCCTCATGCACCTATGTGCTTGTATGTGTGTATATGAGTTCTATGGTTATTTATGTATGTAACCCCTGCGTATCTTCAGTGTCTATGTATACTTACTACAACTACAGAGTACTTTGCTCATTTGTACATAGTCTTCATTTGTGTCTGTATTAACACACATCAGTATGTAATTCAAATAAGCATGTGGAGGTCATGTTACTGTATACAGGTACGAAAGTGTGATGATGTACGTGAAAGCATGTCGTGGTGCTCGAGAGCATGTCACTGCCTGGGTGACAGCGTCACTGTTATGAGGTGAAAGCAGAGGATGTGCACCAGAGCACAACCTTAACTGTACAAAAGTTAGCAGGCAACCTCCAAAGGCCAGTGGGATGAGCATAAATGTGCAGCAAGAACTGAGCAGGAGCAGACGACAGCATCCAGTGTTAACACTGACCGATATACCACGTGGATGACATTCTTGCCGCTGTCACACTTTGTGTGTGTGAATGTGTTTGTGTCTCCCCTCGCTGCTGCTGCTATCACTTCCCCCTGATGCCTGGCGTAGCACCAGCGGTAACACCTGTAACACTAGTTCACACACACGGAATAACCATCACTTGTCTGTCATCATGCCAGTGGTAACACTAGTCCACATAACTGAAAACACCATCAGCTGTCTGTTGTAGCACTTGTAGTGGCACCTGTAACATCACTAGTTCATACACATGGTAACACCATCAGCTGTCTGACATAGCACCAATGGTAACACCTGTAAAACCAGTTCACACAAAAGTTAACACCATAAGCTTTCTGATGTAGTCCCACTGATAACACCTGTAACCACTATTTCACACAAATTGGTAGCATCACAAGCTGTCTGACACAGCTTCAGCACTATCACCTGTACTGCCACCAGTTCACATAAATGGTATCGTCAACAATTGTGACATAACACCACCAGTAACACGCCTGTTAATAATACCAGAGTAACACAATTCATAACACAGCTGTCTGATGTAGTACTACCAATAACACCAGTTCACACAAAAAAAGAACACTATATGCACTATATGCTATCTGATGGAGCACCAGTGGTAAGACCTGTAACACGAATAGTTCACGTAACTGGTAACACCATCAACTTTCTGGCATAACACCAGTAGTAACACGTGTAATGTCTATGTCTAAAGTTTATGCTGATGCTGTCATCTACACTTGTCTGACACAAAGCTTGTAACAGCACCAGTAACACAACTTGTAAAATCATCGGTATGATGTACCAACACGAGTTACAGCTGGTAACACCATAGGCTGTCTTACGTAACACCAATAACACCCCACGTAACACCTCCGCCCACTAACACCAGCTGTGGCATCACCACCACCGGCTGTAACAACA
>JAUTYZ010214706.1:0-10521 GCA_032273725.1 Panulirus interruptus
AGAGCATCAGGTTGTTCCTATTAAAGCAGCTGGTTGTTCTTATTAAAGCACTAGGTTGTTCTTATGAAAGCAAGGGGTTGTTCTTACAAAAGCAGTAGACTTTTCCTGTTAAAGCAGCAGGTTGTTCATAATAAAGCAGTAGGTTGTTACCATTAAAGCAGTTGGTGCTTCCTATCAAAGCAATGGTTCCCATTAAAGCAGTAGTTTCGTCCTATTAAAACAATGGGTTGTTCCATTAAGCAGTAGGGTGTTCCTATTAAAGCAGCAGGTTGTTCCTCTCAAAGCAGCAGGTTGCTCTTATTAAAGCAGTAGTTTCTTCGTATTAAAGCAGCAAATTGTTCCTATTAAAAAAGATGCTTATTCATATCAAAGCGGTTTGTTGTTTCTATTAAGGTAGCAGGCTGTTCTTCTTAAAGCAGTACGTTGTTCCTATTAAAGCAGCAGGTTGTTCCAATAAAAACAGAAGGTTGTTCCTATTAAAGCAGTTGGTTGTTCCCATTAAAACAATAAGTTGTTCCCATCAAAAAAGTAGGTTTTTAAATTAAAGCGGCTGGTTGTTCCTATCAAAGCAGTAGGTTGTTTCTATTAAAGCTGTAGGTTGTTCCTATCAAAAGAACAGGTTGCTCATATCAAATCAGCAGGTTATTCCTATTAAACCGGCAGGTTTTTCATATTAGAGCAGTATTTTGTTCCTATTAAAGCAGCAGGTTGTTCCTCTTAAAACATCAGGTTTTTCTCATTAAAGCAGTAGGTTTTCCTATTATAGCAGCAGGCTGTTCCTATAAAAGCAGTATGTTCTTCCTAATATAGCGATAGGTTGTTCATATTTAAGGAGCAGGTTGTTCCTATTAAAGCAACAGGTTGTTCCTACTAAAGCAGTAGGTTTTCCATATGAAAGCAGAAGGATGTTTTGAGTAAAGCAGCAAGTTGTTCCTATCAAAGCAGCTTGCTGTTACTATGAAATCAGTAGGTTGTTTCTATTAAAACAAAATTTTGCTCTTATTAAAGCAGTAAGTTGTTGCTATTGAAGCAACAGGTTGTTCCCATTAAAACAATAGGTTGTTCCCATTAAAGCATTAGGTTTTTCCTATCAAAATAGCAAGTTGTTCCTATTAAAGCAGTAGGTTGGTCCAATTCAAACAGCATTTCTTTTTTCTATGAAGTATTTTGTTCCTACTAAAGTAGCGGGTTGTTTCTATTAAAATAGCAGGTTCTTTCTATTAGAACAGTAGGTTCTTCTTGATAAAACAATAAGTTGTTCATATTAAAGCAACAGCCTGTTCCTATTAAAGCAGCAGGTTGTTACTATTAAAGTAGTAGGTTGTTCTTATAAATGCAGTAAGATGTTCCTATTCAAGCTATAGGTTGTTCCTATCAAAGCAGTATGTGTTTCCTATTAAAGCAGCAAGGGTTTCCTATCAAAGCTACAGGTTATTCATATCAAAGCAGTAGGTTGTTTTCATTAAAGTAGTAGGTTGTTCCTATTATAGCAGAAGGTTGTTCCTATTAAAGCACCAGGCTGTTCATATTAAAGCAAAATATTTTTCCTATAGAAAAAGTAGGTTGTTCATATCAAAGAGACAGGTTGTTTCTATCAAAGCAGAAGGTTGTTCCTATGAAAACAACAGGTTCTTCCCATTAAAGCAATAGGTTGTTCTTATTAAAGCAGTAGGATCTTCCTAATAAAACAGTACATTGTTCCTATTAAAGCAGCAGGATGTTTCTGTTAAAGCAGTGGGTTGTTCCTATTAAAGCAAGAAGTTTTTCCCATTAAAGAAGAGGTTTTTTCATGTGAAACCTGTATGTTGTTCCTATTAAAGCAGCGTGTTGTTCCTAATAAAGCAGTAGGTTGTTATTATTAAAGCACTAGGTTATTCCTATGAAAGCAGCAGGTTGTTCTCATAAAAGCAGTATATTTTTCCTATCAAAGCAAAAGGAAGTCCCAAATAAAGCAGAAGATTTTCACTATTAAAGTAGCAGGTTGTTCTTATCAAAGAAGTTGGTTTTTGCTATTTAAGTGATAGGCTGTTTCTATTAAAGCAGCAGGTTTTTCCTATTAGAGCAGTAGGTTATTTCTATTTAGGATGTAGGCTATTCCCATAAATGCAGGGTTGTTCCTATTAAAGAAGTTGTTTGTTCGTATTAAAACAGCAGTTTGTTGTCATTAAAGTAGTAGGTTGTTCCTAATAAAAGAGTAGGTTGTTCCTTTAAACCAGAAGTGTCTTCTTATTAAAGTAGTAGGTTGTTGCCATTAAAGCAACAGTTTGTTCCCATTAAAGCAGTAGGTTGTTCCTATCAAAGAAGTAGGTTATTCATATGAAAGCCGCTGGTTGTTCCTATCAAAGCAGTAGGTTGTTCCTATCAAAGCAGTAGGTTGTTCCTATTAAAGTAGTAGGTTGTTCCTATTAATGAAGTAAGTCCTTCCTAATAAGCAGAAGTTTTTTTTTTATCAAAGAAGAATTTTGTTCCTACTAAAGAAGCAGGTTGTTCTTATCAAAGCTGTAGGTTTTTCCTTTTAAAGTAGCTGGTTGTTCCTCTTAAAGCAGTAGGTTCATCCTAATAAAGCAATAGGTTGTTCCTATTAAAGCAGCAGATTGTTCCGATTAAAGATCATGTTATTCCTATCAAAACAGTAGGTTCATCCAATTAAAACAGCTCATTACTCTTTGTAAGCATTAGTTTGTTCCTATCAAATAAGCAACTGATTCCCATTAAAGCAGTAGGTTCTTCCTGTGAAAGAAGTAGGTTGTTCATATCAAAGTAGCATGTTGTTCTTATCAAAGCAAAGGGTTGTTCCTATTAGATCCAATTAAATTAAATTCCTACAAAATTGAATTGATTTAAATTCCACTCAATTAAAGCGTCAGGTTCCTATTAAAGCAGTAGATTGCTTCGAATAAAGAAGGAAGTTTTTATTATCAAAATAGCATGTTTTTACTATCAAAGCAGCAGGCTGTTCCTATCAAAGTAGCTTGTTGTTCTTATTAAAGCAGCAGGTTGTTCTTGTTAAGGCAGGTGGTCGTTCCCATTAAAACAGTAGGTTGTTCCTATTAAAGCGGCATGTTGTTCCTATTAAGGCAGATAATTCTTATTGTTAAAACAGTAGGATATATATATTAAAGCAATAGGTTATTCCTATCAAAGCTGTAACTAGTATTTATTAAAGAAGTAAGGTGTTCCTATTGAAGCAATAAATTGTTCCCATTATAGCGGTAGTTTGTTTCCATTAAAGCAGCAAGTTGTTTCTATTAAAGCAGTATTTTGTTGCTGTTGAAACAGTAGGTTGTTCCTATTGAAGGAGCAGGTTGTTCCTATTAAAGTTATAAATTGTTCCAAGTAAATCATCAGGTTGTTCCTATTAAAGCAGCAGGTTGTTCTTATTAAAGCACTAGGTTATTCCTATGAAAGCAGAGGTTGTTCTTATAAAAGCAGTAGATTGTGTCTTTGAAAGCAGCATGTTGTTCATGATAAAGCAAGAGGTTGTTAATATGAAAGCAGTAGGTTGTTCTGCTTAAAGCAGTTGGTACTTCCTATGAAAGCATTAGGTTGTTCCTATTACAGCAGCTGGTTGTTCCTATTCAAGCAGCAGGTTGTTCCTATTAAGCAGTAGATTGTTCCTATGGAAGCAGCAGTTGTTCCTTTTAAAGCAGTAGTTTGTTCTTATTAAAAAAACAGGTTCTTCTTATTAAAGTGGTAGGTTGTTCCAATTAATGCAGTCGGTTGTTTCTGATAAAGCAGAAAGTTTTTCCTATTAAAGAAGTATTTTGTTCCTATTAAAGCAGAATGTTTTTCCTATTAAAGGAACAGTTTGTTTTTATTAGCAGGAACTTGTTCCCATTATAGCAGAAGGTTGCTCTTATTAGAGCAGTAGGATCTTCTTGATAAAACCATAGGTTGTTCTTACTAAAGCAACAAGTTGTTGTTATTAATGCAGGATGTTGTTACTATCAAAACAGCAGTTTGCTCTTACTGATACAGTAAGGTGGTCCTATTAAAGAAATAGGTTGTACCTATTAAAGCAGAAAGGGTTTCATATCAAAGCTGTAGGTTGTTCCCATAAAAGCAGTAGGTTGTTTTCATTAAAGCAGTAAGTTGTTCTTATTAAAGCAGTATGTTGTGTTTATCAAAGCAGTAGGTTATTCCTATTATAGCAGGAGGTTGTTTCTATTACAGCAGCAGATTGTTCATATTAAAGCAGTAGATTGTTCCTATAGACGTAGGTTGCTCATATTAAAGAGCCAGGTTGTTTCTTTCAAAGCAGAAGGTTGTTCCTATTAAAGCAGCACATTCTTCCCATTAAAGCAATAAGTTGTCTTATCAAAGCAGTAGGGTCTTCCTAATGCAACAAAGCGTTTTTCCTATCAAAGTAGCAGGTTGTTTCTCCTAAAGCATTGCGTTGTTCCCATTAAAGCAACAGGTTTTTCCCATTAAAGCAGGAGGTTTTCCACGAGAAAGCTGTATGTTGTTCCTATTGCAATAGCAGGTTGTTCCTATTGCATTAGCAGGATTTTCCTATTAAAGCTGTAGGTTGTTCCTATTAACACAGCGGGTTGTTCTTATCAAAGCAGCATGTTGTTCTTATTAAAGCACTAGGTTGTTGCTATGAAAGTAGCAGGTTCTTATAAAAGCAGTATATTGTTTCTATTAAAGCAGCAGATTGTTCCTAATGAAGCAGAAGAATTTTACTATTAAAGTAGGTTGTTCTTATTAAAGACGTTGGTACTTCCTATTAAAGCAATAGGATGTTCCTATTAAAGCAGCAGATTTTACCTATTAAAGCAGTAAGCTATTTTCATTATGGAAATATGTTGTTCCTGTTAATGCAGCAGGTTGTTCCTATTAAAGCAGTAGTTTGTTCGCATTAAAACAGCAGGTTTTTTTATTAAAGTGGTAGGTTGTTCCTATTAAAGACGTAGGTTGTTCATATTAAAGCCGTTGGTTGTTCCTATCAAACCAGTAGGTTGTTCCTATTAAAGTAGTAGGCTGTTCCTATTAATGCAGTAAGTTCTTCCTTATAAAGCAGAAGGTTTCTTCTATTAAAGCAGTATCTTGTTCCTATTAAAGCAGCAAGTTTTTCTTATATAGCAGCAGGTTGTTCTTATTAAAGCTGTAGTTTTTCCTATTAAAGTAGCCGGATGTTCCTTTTAAAGCAATAGGTTCATCCTAGTATAGCAATAGATTATTCCTATTAAAGCAGCAGGTTATTTTTATTAAAGCGACAGGTTATTCCGGTTAAAAAAGCATGTTCTACCTATTAAAGCAGAAGGATGATCCCATTAAAACAGCTCATTATTCTTTGTAAGCATTAGTTTGTCCCTAATAAAACAGTAGGTTCTTCCTATGAAAGAAGTAGGTTGTTCACATTAAAGCAGTAGGTTGTTCTTATCAAGGCAAAGGGTTGTTCCTATTGAATTTACAGGTTGTTCCGATAAATGCAGCAGGTTGTTACTATGGAAGCACTAAGTTGTTTCTGATAAACAAGCAGGTTTTTCTTATCAAAACAGTAGGCTTATATTATCAAAGCAGCAGGTTGTTCCTATTGAAGCAGCTGGTTGTTCTTATTAATGCAGCAGGTTGTTCCTATCAAAGCAAGTGGTCGTTCACATTAAAGTAGTAGGTTGTTCCCATTAAAGCAGTATGTTTTTCCTATTAAAGCACCAAGTTGTTCCTATTAAAACAGTACGATGTTCATATCAAAGCAGTAGGTTGTTCCTATCAAAGCAGCAGGCTGTTCATATCAAAGCAACAGGTTGTTCATATCAAAGCTGTAGGTTGTCTTTTTAAATCAATAGGGTGTTCCTATTAAAGCAATAAACTGCTTCCATTAAAGCAGTAGTTTGTTTCTATTAAGCAACAGGTTGTTCAAATTAAAACAGTAGGTTGGTGCTATTGAAGAAGTAGTTTTTTCCTATTAAAGCACCAGGTTGATCCTATTAAAGCTGTACATCGTTCCAATTAAAGCATCAGGTTGTTCCTATTAAAGCAGCAGGTTGTTCTTATTAAAGCAGTAGGTTGTTTCTACGAAAGCAGCAGGTTGTTCTTATAAAATCAGTAGATTGTTCCTATTAATGCAGCAGGTTCTTTCTAATAAAGTAGAAGGTTGTTACTATTAATGCAGTAGGTTGTTCCTGTTACAGCAGCTGGTTATTCCTCGTAAAGCAACAGGTTGTTCTTATCAAAGCAGTAGGTTATTTCTGTTAAAAAAGTAGGTTGTTCCTACTAAAGCAGTAGGTTGTTCCTATTAGAGCAGTAGTTTGTTCGTACTAAAGCAGCAGATTCTTCTTATTAAAGCGGTAGGTTGTTCCTATTAAAGCAGCAAGTTGTTTCTAGTAAAGCAGAAGATTTTTCCTATTATAGCAGTATTTTTCCCGATTAAAGCAGGAGTTTGATCTTATTAAAGCAATAGGTTTTTGTATTAAGGTAGCTGGTTGTTCCTATCAAAGCAGTAGGCCCATCCTAATAAAGCAATAGGTTATTCCTATTAAAGCAGCAGGTTTTTCCTATTACAGCAGTATTTTGTTCCTATTAAAGCAGCAGGTTGTTCCTCTTAAAGCATCAGGTTGTTCTCATTAAAGCAGTAGGTTTTCCTATTATAGCAGCAGGCTGTTGTCATTAAAGTGGTAAGTTGTTTCTAATAGAAGAGTAGGTTGTTTCTTTAAGCCAGAAGTGTCTTCTGTAGTAGGTTGTTGCTATTAAAGCAGCAGGTTGTTCCCTTTAAACAGTAAGTTGTTCCTATCAAAGCAGTAGGTTTTCCTATTAAAACATCCTATTAAAGAAGTACGTTGTTCCTATTAATGCAGTAGGGTCTTCCTAATATTGCAGAAGGTTTTTGCTATCAAAGAAGTATTTTGTTCCTATCAAAGCAGCAAGTTTTCCTATTAAAGCAGCCGGTTGTTCTTTTTAAAGCTGAAACTTTTTCCTTTTAAAGTAGCTGGTTGTTCCTTTTAAAGCAGTAGGTTCATCCTAATAAAGCAATAGGTTGTTCTTATTAATGCAGCAGGTTGTTCCGATTAAAGAAACATGTTATTCCTATTAAAGCAGTAGGTTCATCCTATCAAAACAGCTCAATATTCTTTTAAGCATTAGTTTGTTCCTATTAAAGCAACTCATAATTCTTTGTAAGCATTAGTTTGTTCCTATTAAAGCAACAGCTTATTCTAATTAAAGCAGTAGGTTCTTCCTATGAAAGAGGTAAGTTGTTCATATCAAAGCAGCCGGTTGTTCTTACCAAAGCAAAGTGTTGTTCCTATTAAATTAAATTAAAGTAAATTTCTACTAGATTGAATTGAATTAAATTAGATTGAATTTAATTAAACCAGAAGGCTGTTCCTATGAAAGCAGTAAGTTGTTTCTGATAAAGAAGCAAGTTTTTCTTATCAAAACAGCAGGTTTTTCTATCAAAGCAGAAAGTTGTTCCTATTAAAGTAGCTTGTTGTTCTTATTAAAGCAACAGGTTGTTCTTGTTAAAGCAGGTAGTTGTTTCCATTAAAACAGTAGGTTGTTCCTATTAAAGCGGTATGTTGTTCCTATTAAGCCAGATGATTCCTCCTATCAAAGCACCAGGTTGTTCCTGTTAAAACAGTAGGTAATACATATTTAAGCAGTAGGTTGTTCCTATTTTAATAGGAACAACCTACTTTGAAAGGTTGTTCCTTTCAAAGCTGTAAGTAGTATTTATTAATGCAGTAGGGTGTTCCTAATAAAGCAATAAATTGTTCCCATTATAGCAGTAGTTTTTTTTTTCATTAAAGCAGCAAGTTGTTCCAGTTAAAGCAGTAGGCTGTCACTATTGAAACAGTAGGTTGTTCTTACTAAAGCATCAGTTGTTCCTATTAAAGTTATACGTTGTTGCAAATAAAGCATCAGGTTGTTCCTACTAAAGCAGCAGGTTTTTCTTATTAAGGCACTAGGTTGTTCTTATGAAAGCAAGAGGTTGTTCTTACAAAAGCAGTAGACTGTTCCTGTTAAAGCAGCAGGTTGTTCATAATAAAGCAGTAGGTTGTTACCATTAAAGCAGTTGGTGCTTCCTATTAAAGCAATAGGTTGTTCCTATTAAAGCAGCTGGTTGTTCATATTAAAGAAGGAGGTTGTTTCTATTGAGCAGTAGGTTATTTCTATTAATGAAGTAGGTCGTTCCTATGAAAGCAGAAGGTTGTTCTTATAAAAGCAGTAGATTGTCCCTGTTAAAGCAGCAGGTTGTTCATAAGAAAGCAGGAAGTTGTTACCATTAAATCAATAGGTTATTCTTTTTAAAAAAGTCGTTACTTCCTATTAAAGCAATAGGTTGTTCCTATCAAATCACTTGGTTGTTCCTATTAAAGCAGCAGGTTGTTCCTATTAGCAGGAAGTTGTTCCCATTAAAGCAAAGGATTGTTCCTATTGGAGCAGTAAGTTCTTGATAAAGCCATAGGTTATTCTTATTAAAGCAACAAGTTGTTCCAATTAAAGCATAAGGTTTTTACTATTAAAGCAGTAGGTTGTTCTTATTAATGCAGTAAGGTGTTCCTATCAAAGCAGTAGGTGTTTACTATTAAAGCAGAAAGGGTTTCCTATCAGAGATGTAGGTTGTTACTATCAGAGCGCTAGGTTATTTTCATTAAAGCAGTGGGCTGTTCCTAATAAAGCAGTATTTTGTTTTCATTAAAGCAGTAGGTTGTTCATATTATAGCAAGAGGTTGTTCCTATTAAAGCAGCAGGTTCTTCATATTAAAGCAGTAGGTTGTTCCTATAGAAGAAGTAGGTTGTTCATTTTAAAGAGGCAGGTTGTTTCTATCAAAGCAGAAGCTTTTTCCTATTAAAGCAGCAGATTCTTCCTTTTAAAACAATAAATTGTTCTTATTAAAGCAGTGGGATCTTCCTAAAAAAACAGTACGTTGTTCCTATTAATGCAGCAAGTTGTTTCTTTTAAAGCAGTGTGTTGTTCCCATTAAAGCAACAGGTTTTTCCCATTAAAAGACTAGGTTTTTCATGTGAAAGCTGTATGTTGTTCCTATTGCAGTAGCAGGTTCTTCCTACTGCAGCAGCAGGTTTTTTCTATTAAAGCTGTAGGTTGTTCCTATTAAAGCAGCAGGTTGTTAATATGAAAGTAGCAGGTTGTTCTTATAAAAGCAGTAGATTGTTCTCATTAAAGCAGCAGGTTGTTCCTAATAAAGCACAAGAATTTTACTATTAAAGTAGGTTGTTCATATTAAAGAAGTTGGTACTTCCTATTAAAACAATAGGATGTTCCTATTAAGGCAGCAGGTTTTACCTACTGATGCAGAAGGTTATTTATATTAAGGAAGTAGGTTGTCCTTGTAAATGCAGCAGGGTGTTCCTATCAAAGCAGTAGTTTCTTCGTATTAAAAGAGCAGATTGTTTTTATTAAAGAAAAGTATTACATCGTAACAAAATTACCGAAATAAATGTTGAAATAAACCTGTTTTATATGAAAATGTAGCTCTTCATACGGCAACATTTTATTTTTAACTGGGGAAATTAGGCTTACGGTCAAATTTTGCTTCTCTGATTAGACCAAAGCCGTATTATATATTCACCCAGAATGAAAAATAGCGCAGCTGATTACGACATGAGGATTCCAATGGTTGAATTATTTGGATGATTTTCTGATGGCACGGATTCGCAGATTTATGAAAGATATATTTTTCATAATGATGAAGGTGTTGAAGCCTACGTATTTAATAGTATGAATGTATGAATAAGTATATTTCGCGCGGACACACACACACACAGACAAACACACACACTAATCTGTCATCAGAGCTACACGATAGAAGAATTGTGAAGTACGAAAACTTTCTGCTGTCTGATCTTAAGATCGCCTTTGAGTATATGGACAAGGAAAACTTTTGATAAGCTGTTCACAACACATACGAAACCGAAACTGGATTATGCCTCTCAGGTCTGGTCACGGCACCAAAAGTAGCAAGAGACAGCTCGTATAGAAGATTCAGAGGAGGGCTACAAATATGGTTCCGGAATTGAGAGGGCTGAGTTACAGGGAAAGGGTTTGAAGCTTTAGATTTACTTACCATGGGTGAGAGACGAGTGAGGTGTGACCTGATGACAACCTTTAAGTTTTTAAACCAAATTGATATCGTAGACAGTGAACATTTCTAGGAAAGATTAATGGTTAGAACAATCAGAGAACAGAACACGAAATTAAGCAAGAAACTTGGTAAAAAAGATGTAAAGAATGCTTTTAGAGTATAAGAGTGGTCGATGAATAGAATAAACTGCATGTGGATATAGCAAATGGGGAGACCACACAGACGTTTAAAAGTTGTATGGTAAAGAATATTCAAGATATGCATATAAGTAATAACATTGCTTGTATAGCTCTGTGGTAAGTTAGCTCGAGGAAGATTCCTTGATTAAACCAAATAAGTCCGTGAGGTTCATACTTGTGTAGTTGGTCGGTTGGGAGGCGACTGTGGCGGTAGTCCTTGAAGCAGGAGACTGAGGAACGCTTGGGTGTTCCCAGACTTGGTCCTACTGTTCCCTGTTATTACTAAACTTGTG
>JAUTYZ010214923.1:0-10521 GCA_032273725.1 Panulirus interruptus
TTTAATACTGTACATCTAACCTACCGAACATCATAGCTTAACCTAGTCTACCCTTAAACGTTTTCAGAACACTTACATTAGCCTACAGTTGGACAAAATCATCTAACACAAAGCCTATTTTATAAGACTGTAAAGTGCTGAATATCACACCATCGTAAAGTGGAAAAAATCGCAAGTCGAACCATCGTAAGTCGGGTATCATCTATATATACATTAACTTTTTATTGTCCCTGTATCCTCCTATGTATAATCTAAATTACCTGTTGATATATGACAACTCTACCTCATGTATACAGTAACTATGAAAAGAAAAGACCAACAGTTCAGAGAACTTCGCCCTACAGGATACTACAGGGTCAACTACGACGAGGCCAATTGGGACCTCCTGACGCGGCAGCTTCAGGAGAACCACGAGGTGATCCACGTAACGAATCGGGCCCAGATCGTGGACGACGCCCTTAGTCTTGCCAGGGCAGGTAAGGTACCGCACCTCCTGCCTTAACAAGTGTCGTGTGTATGCAAATTTCTGTTATTTCTAATATAAGACCTAATTACTAATGACTAATTGAATAATCAACTGCAAAAGTAGGCTAGCAGTCATAGAAACGCATTGACTGATTTTTTTGACGTTGAAGGCTTCACAGTA
This sequence comes from Panulirus interruptus, assembly GCA_032273725.1. Lineage (NCBI taxonomy): Eukaryota > Metazoa > Arthropoda > Malacostraca > Decapoda > Palinuridae > Panulirus > Panulirus interruptus. The sequence goes on from JAUTYZ010214923.1 coordinate 647, forward strand.
ACAGACACAAATAATGTATCTTAAATCAAAGTATGTTTCCATTTCCATCGCTGGTAAAAAGATATCTATTCAATCTAAAGTCTTTTCTATGGTTTTTGAATGTCATTCCTTAACATAGGACGAAAGAGGTAAGTGATCTTTATCCTGCTGGAAGGACAATCAAAACATGGAATAAATATTTCTAGTTCGAAACTGTAACATATGTATACCGTTTGTAAACTGTTTTGAGTTCTGTCCAGAAAATAAGTATTTAATTTTATGATGTCAAAATGATTTTTTTCAGGCTCTGAATGACACATACACACACACACACACACCACATACACACACACACACACACACACACACTTGAAAAGAAAAAACTTCAAGTTTCAGAAAAAAGTTGGAAAGGAGTGTGGGTGTCCTTCCATCGGGTTACACCAGTCTAGTAAATAAGCACATGTGTGACTAGGACATCTGTAACATCGTGACTGAGCACACATGTATGAACATGTGTAACAAGTAACAATATCTAACATACCTGTTTTCCGTTCCCCCAGGACACCTGTCCTACAGGATTGCCCTGGGGGTGATCTCTTACCTGGCGAAGGAGAGGCATTACGTGCCCTGGAAGGCGGCCTTCAACAACCTTCAGTATCTACGCGACATGTTCCACCAAGACCAAGCCTTCGGCGCCCTTAAGGTAATGCATATTTCTCTCTAGCAATATATTGCAGAGATCAGTTTAAACAATGCAACATTTGGTCAAAGATAACACATCATACAGACGCAGTCAAAAGAAGCGATTTGACAGGAACAATAAATTTACCTTTTGGAAACGACATCTAATCTTTGTAACAAAATCTTTGCGACACTGGTCATGGTAACCTCGCCATTCTACTATGAGGTGTTGAGGAGAGGCCAGGATGTGTGTTGGATCCGGTAACTCTGTCACCTCCGTGCACATAATCACTCCATGGTCAGCGTGTGCCTTACTTTCTGAACGAATATCGTGTATTTCTTTAGAGAATTTATTTCTACCTCTTTATTTCTGGTTCTTATGTTGTAGATGAGAGTTTTGTTGTAGTATTTGGACCAGTTTTTCAAAGGGATTCGAACCAATTGTACTTTCCTCTGTGAGGATGGCTATCTGGTGTACTGGTCTTAGAGCCTTCCCTATACTGTCTGCTAAACTCTCTGTCAAATACGAATGTTGGGGTCCAGTCATAAGATACTGTGTTTCTTGGTGGGCTTCACTATTACATTTTTCCAGATTATTCATCGGGGGTCTGGACGAGTTAAGATATCGGGTTGTAAGATAACAGTCCGCTGAAAGGAGGTCTTGAGAACTTTTTATGGGCATTTTCCATGTCGGGAGAAGTGGAAAGTCTGTGTACTTCAGGGGTTGGACCCAGGCAGAGGTTCGATATTGTGTAGTAGGCATGAACTGCTGTACCGTGGAATCTCGCTCTCCCTGAATCTTCGCTCGCGGCCTCAATGGACAGGTCGGAATCTAAGCATAATAATCTCCCGAACATCGCCTCTCCATTGGTCAACTTTCTTGTGTTGCGTGGAGCAAACCCCACCCTTCTCCCTCTCTGTGCGCCAGGCCTTCACTTGCCCAAACCTTTGAAGCTTTTACTCAGTGACTGAAAAAATTCCCAGTACCTTACCTTTACTCTCTACAGCAACGGGATCTCCTCGTTACTGGGAATGTTTCCTTGCCCTGATTATACATTTATATCATCATTTATTGATTACCAATGACAGTCATATACAAATTAAATCGAGTACAATAGTTGTAACATACAACCGGCGAATCCCAGTGTAAACCTTTCTCCGCTTGTTGATCAGGATTATCTTCTGTCGCTGATCCTGCCTGTGTATAGTTCAATGGGTTTCGAGGAGCTTCAGAACGATGACCTTCAGACACAGCTGCTGAGGGGCGAAGTCATGGCTTGGGCCTGCAACCTGGGGCACCCAGACTGCCGAAACAACGCCCTCCAGCTCTTCCGACGATGGATGGCCAACCCCGAGACTTTTGAGTGAGAACTTTGTTTAATGAATAATTCGCAGTTTCTTGGTGATCCATAACCTTCTTTGAATTACTTTAAGAATAACAACGTAACTTAAACCGTATATACCTACCTTAGATTATTAACCCAATCTCAATTTACGAATACAGTAGTAGTATACAACACCATTGGCTTCATGTCTCCACCAGAGGTACTTCGGCAAACGCGGCGGCGTCTGTGTACTGTACAGCCATCAGAGCCGGAGGAGAGGACGAGTGGAACTTCGCTTGGAGACGGAGCAGAGATACTGGCGCCTCCGACCTGGCCGACGCCCTCGCCTGCACCGAGGAGATCTGGCTCTTGGCCAGGTCAGTGCTGGTACAGGAGGAGTGTTCTGAGAGACAATATTCCGGGTCACTGTCAGCAACTGACGCCAAAAAGATCGCAAATTATGTTATTCCTACCTGAACACAAACTGTTTTTTTTTAGCCATGTATACGTTTGTGTTTTTGCATGTTGCACGGCAGAGCTATACCGCCATTGTCTGTTTCTGTTGCTTGTGTCACTAATGTGGCGTATATATGTATATATGTCGTCTGGGATAGCCAGTCTGACGGTGTGGCTTAGACAATCTGTTTCTCAAAAGTTCATGTCAAAAGCAACAGTGAACTTTTCATTATCGCGAATGTTTACTCTTAACTTTTCGATCTTGTTTAGTTATTTTACCTTGTCGATCGAGGGATGTCGACCCCTTGGATGCACCATCATACCCAAGAGTCACAGCGTTGCGCTGTAGGGGATGAATGTCATACCTGCCAGATGACGAAAGGCAACTCTCCTGCAGGTACCTGGAGGGCGCCTTCAATGCTAGTTCTGGGATCAGACGTCAGAACGCTGCCAACACCTTCAGGAGTATAGCAGCCGGGCCGGTGGGGAACATCCTGGCCTGGGACTTCCTCAGATCCCAGTGGTCGCGCATCACAAACTAGTAAGTCCCGCTGCAACGGACGGCAGAGGAAGGCAGATCATCTGTGGTACATGACAGATGTGCATAACACATGGCATAGAGATGGATTTTCTTGTCCCTCGGTGATCTCATGAGAGACTTGCATGATAGGTGTATTATAATCTGCTATTATTTGTGATAGGCATGCATGACTGGTAGATGATAAGATGTAATGAATGTGCGACGTGTATGATACATGCACTATGTCATAGTATGCACGGCAGGTGAATTATCTGCTGTAATGCATGACACGCATGCTTGACTAGTGGTTTATCTCCTGTCATGCGTTACAAGCATGTATGAACAGTGGTTTCTCAGCAGTTATCAATGGCAGACGTGTAACGCGGGTGGTTTATGTGCTGTAGTGCGTAACATACGTGCATGGTGGTCTGCTTATAGATAGATAAAGTAAATAAAGATAGATATATTGTATTCAGGCATCCATTCGACTGAAAATACACAGTTAGAGAATTACATAATGGGCCGGGGGGGGTCATGATGGTAACTAATTAATTTATTACAAAAGAACTAAAGATCAACGTTGGACTGAATATATCTATGTTTGGGATAAGTACACGAGTGAAATCTTTCTACATAGTACAGGAAGTTGTACAGAACAAATTTTATGATGGTTTCTACATTATACATTTTATGGTGATCTGTTAAACATTACGTGATGTAAAGGTACGTACTGGTTGAACTGCAGTAGTACTATGGTGATATACATTATGTATTTAATTGTGAACGTTAAGTGATGTAAAGTTACATACTTGCTGCACTGCAGTAATACTGTGTTGACACATGTTATGGGAAATTGTTAAGGAGGAAGACATGAAGGTTACAAAACTAAAGCTGGAGTTAAAGAAACTGAAAATCATTTCAAGGATCATTAAGGGTGTCATAAGATGAGTTTGGAAGTTAGGACTCTGAAAAATACTGTCACTGAGTAAGAACAAAAATTCAGTTTAGAGGAGGGGGTTCAGGAGATACAAAATCAGAGGAAAGAAAGTGCTTTCATCAAAAAGCAAAGAAATCTAATGGGCCTTTTCTAGATATACAAGAGACTGTCCAGTTAGAGGAAAGGACTAAAATGCATTCAGAATCTATTGACAATAATGAGCAGGGAGGTGCAGAAAGAGCAACATCAGCATCTGTTCAGTTAGAGGAAGTGACTAAAATGCAAACAGAATCTAGAATAGAGAGTAGAGAGGTGCAGAAAGAACAATATCAGCAGCTGTTCACTTAGAGGAAAGGACTAAAACATACACAATTTACTGACTGTAGTGGGCAGAGAGGTTTAAAAATAGTAGCAGGGAGATTTAAAAAGAGCAATTTTAGCATCTAATGAACAGATAAAGAGCAGGAAGATTGATAGAGAGGAACAATGACCCCAAGCCATACAAACAGAGGTACACATAAAGTTAAGTGAAGCTAATGAAAGAATTATATGCACTGTCAGAGATGGAGCAATCAAGCAAGTTTATGGGCTAGTTGATGGAAGATCTGGAAAACTGCAGAGCACACAAGACCAGCATTTGCTAGCTAAAAGAAAGATTTTTGAGAGAGCCAGAGACACAGAAGGTGACAATTCAACACTGAAGTATCTAGCTGAAAAGGGGGAAGCAAAAAAAATTAAAAGATTAATGAAGCAGGAGGTCAGTAGATGTAAATCAGTGATTACTTCTGGTTTGCAAGATCATACACCTGATAAGGAAGAAAGGGGAAACAATGAAGAAATGCTTATTAAATGATTGCTGCAGGCTACAGAATTGCCAAATGTAATTTTGGTGATATGAAAGAAAGGAGAATTGGTGGTTATAGCCAAGACATAAGGGGGTAACTACCTATAGTTACATTTACTAGGAGTCATCTAGCAAAGAGTATTTAAGGAAAGCAAAGAAACTTAAAAAAGGCAAGGTGAAATTCAGTAGGACAGTCATCAATTGTGATACGTCAGAGGAAGAGAGGGAGAAAATGCAAAGAATACGGTCAGCAGACAATAAACTTGAGACATCAAAAGAGGCAAGAAGATGAAGCAGCCCTGCCAGCACAGCAGAAGGGGCAGGAGTGTTAAGAGATAGTAATGTTACACTGAAAAAAGTATTCAAATGATGGATTAAAATAATTAGTGGTAAAGAGCTGGAATTCAAGGATCATATATGGGAAAGTTAACCTGATATTGTTGGAGTCATGGAAACAGAGCTTAATGAATAGTTAAGGTCTCACCTGTTTTTCCCAGAGGGGTACATGATAGTAAGGAGGAAAAGTGAAGGCAAAGGAGGGGATGGACTGGCCCTCTTAATAAAAGACAGCCTTAAGTTTCAAGAAATAGCAGAAAAGCACGTTCATTCATTTTTAGAATAGGATAAGTAACTATAGAGAAGAAGTGCAGAGTAGTGTTAATATTATATAAGCTTCCAAAGAACTGAAATAATCCATAACAAATATATAATGATAACAAAGGACGGAACAATCAGGATGGTACACGAAGCAATAAAAACTCAATTCTTGGAGATGGTAAAGTACTGATAAGAAGGAATTTCAATTATAGAGAGACAGACTGGGGGAATTAAGATTCTCATGATGACAGAGTGTCATAGACAAACAAGTTTTTGAATGTATACAAGAAAATTTCCTGTACCAACACGTCAGAGAGCACACCACAATGAAAGGGACTGATACACCTTCATTGGCAGATCTAATCTTCTCACATAATAGCATAGGTATTGAGAATATAAAAGATACACCGACTAGAAGAGATTATTTAATACTAAAGTCTGACTATAACTAGAAGTGGTCATTTAATGCTCAAATTTGATTATGTGGTAAATGAGGACATTAAAAAAAGCAGAGGTGAGACAAGAGATATAATTGAGGAAGTTACACAAACCACAACAACTTCTATGGTAACATAGCGTGGGAAATAGAGTTCAGTAGCTAGGATCCAGGGATCTGTGGTGAGAGGTTCTGTGAAATTTGCAATAAAGGAGTAGGAACATGGGTACATCCCAGCACTAGTGTGACAGAAAGGGGAGAAGGTTTTAGAAAACACTAAGATATCTAAAAAAGACAAATACAGAATACTAATAGGTTTTAAATAATAGAAGGCTCATGGCCCTGATGGTATTTCACATGTGCTGATGATGTTTGTATATATGCAAGATAAACCTCTTGAAATACTATTCAAGATGTCACTGGAGAGAGGCAGAGTGCCAAGGAAATAGAAAAGGGCAACTGTATCATAACTATCAATAAGAAAGGAGACTGGGAACATGGCACTACAGTACAGACCAGTCTAAGTGAAGAGTGTAGTCTGTATGGTTCAAGAAAAGATAATTAGAAAGCAAATGGATGACTTTCTACAGAGGAGAAATTACCTAAGTGAAAGACAACATGGTTTTAGGGAAAAGAAGTCATGTGTAAGTAACTTCTTAGCTCTCTATTTGAGAGTAAGGTCTGTCTAGGACAAAAGTGAAGGCTGGGTAGACTGTTTGTATCTGGACTGCTAGAAAGCATCTGACACCGTTCCACAAGAGAGCCTGATCAAGTAGCTGGATTAAAAGGCTGGAATAAAGGGAAAACTCCTTCAATGGACAGAAAATTATCTTAGCCGAAGGGAACAAAAGGATGCATGTCAGAGGAGCTTTCTCTAGATGGTCGAGGTGACCAGCAGTCTGCCACATAATTTTGTTCTTTGACCATTACTCTTCTTGATCTATGTAAATGACTTGCCTGAGGGTATGGAATCCTACCTGAATGTGTTTCCAGATGATGCAAAGGTCATGAGGAATTTGAAAAGTGAGGAGGATTACATCAACTTACAAGGGGACCTAAACAGACTTAAAAGTTAGTTGATGAAACTCAACCTGAGCAAATGCAAAGTAATGAGGATGGGAAATAGTGAAAGAAGGCCTCAATATGATTATTATCAAGCAAGAAATAAGCTTCAGGATTCAGGATTCTGTGTCTTGGAAGGACATGGGAGTTGACATCATCCCCAACCTGTCACCAAAATCCCACATTAGGAAAATAGTTAAGAGACAAACTATCTTCTGGTAAATATCAGAATAGCTTTCAAGTATATGGATAAGGCAATGTTTAGGAAGCTGTTCATATCCTACATAAAGCCAAAACTAAGGAACCTAGGGAAGCACAAAGAACTAATAGAGAAGGTCCAGGGGCAGACAACAAAGACAGTACCAGAATTAACAATGTTGAGTTACAGGGAATGGCTTGAAGATTTAAATTTCTCATCCTTGGTAGAGAGAATAGGGAGGGTGTGTTTGATGATAGGGTGGCAGATGTAGGGTGTTTGAGCTGGAGAGGTAGACAAAGTGAAAGAGTCATGGAAAGTGATTTAGTGAAAAGAGAAGAGGTGGTGAAATCCTTGTGTAAGATAAAATGTGGCAAGTCATCTGGAGTGGATGGGAGTGCAGATGAATTTCTTACAAAGGGAAATGATAGTGTTGTTGACAGGTTAGTCAGGATTATCACTGTATGTATGGTTCATGGTGAGGTGCCTGAGGATTGACAAAATGCACATACGTATAGTGCTTTCTATAAAGGCAAAGGGGACAAAAATAAGTGTTCAAATTACAGAGGTATAAGTCTGTTGAATGTATCTGTTAAGTTGTATGGAAAAGTGGTGATCGAGAAGGTGGTGTCATTGACAGAGCATCAGACTGGGGAGGAAAAATGTGGTTTCAGGATTGGTTGAGGATGAGTGGATCTGGTGTTTTGGTTGAAGAATGTGTCTGAGAAATACTTAAGAGAAAAAGGAGGATTTGTATGTGACATTCATGGATCAGGAGAAAGCATATGATAGGGTAAATGGAGATGCTTTGTGAAAGGTATTATGAATATATGGTGTGGGAGGAAAGCTATGATGCAGTGAGGAGTCTTCATCAAGACAGTATGGCATGCATGCAAGTAGGTAGAGAGGAGAGTGAATATTTCCAAGTTAATGTTGGTCTGTAGCAGGGATGTGTGATGTCTACCAAGATCGTTTAATTTCTTGATAGATGGGGTGGTGAGGGAGGAAAATGTAAAGGTCTTGGAGAGTGGGGCAGGTATGCTAGGGAAGTGAGTCAGTTGTTGTTAGCTGATGACATGGCACTGATGGCAGATTCGAGTGAGAAACTGCAAAAATTGGTGTCTGAGCATGGGAGAGAGTGTGAAAGGAGAAAGTTGAGAGTAAATGTGAATAACAGCATGGTTATTAGGCTCAGCAGTGCAAACATACAGGTTAGCTGGGGCATTCTGCAAAGAGACAGGTCTGCTGGGGCACAAGTTTGAATGGAGAAAACATGGAGGAAGTGGGGTGTTTTAGATACCTAGAAGTGGACAAGGCAGCGAATGGAACCTTGGATGCAGAGGTGAGTCATAGGGTGGGTGAGGGGGCAAATGTTCAGGAAGCATTGAAAAATGAGTGGAAAGAGTTACTATCTAGGAAGGTGAAAATGGGTATGTTTGAAGACAGAGTAGTCCTAACAATGTTGTCCACATGTGAGGCATGGGCTGTAGATGAGACTGTACAGAAGAGGGTGAATGCGTTAAAAATAAAACATTTGACAGCAATATGTGGTGTGAGGAGGGTTGATCGAGTAAGTACTGATAGGGTAAGAGAGAGTTCTTGTAAAAAGAAGAGTATGGTTGAGAAAGCAGAAGAGGGTATGCTGATATGGTTTGGACATATGGAAAGAATGAGTGAGGAGAGGTTGACAAAGAGGATATATGTGTTAGAAGTGGAAGGGACAAGGAGAAGGGAGAGGCCAAAATGAAGTGGTGGAAGCACGGAGAAAATAAAATTTTCAGTGCATGGTACCCAAACAGGCAGAAGGGTGAAATGACTGTATGTGATAGAGAGAACTGGAGCATGTAGTACAAATGGGGCAATGTGCTGTAAATGGACAGAACCAGGGAATATGAAGCAGGCAGGGGAAACCATGGAAAGGTTTGTGGGGCCTGTTTGTGGAAAGAGGGGCTATCATTTTGGTGCATTAAACATGACAAAAAAAGAATGGATTAAAGCAAATGAGGTCTTTTCTTTGTCTGTCCCCAGTGCTACCTTGCTAATGTGAGAAACAGAGAACAAGTACAAAAAAGATAGAAATATTTTCTTAAAACAGAGAGAGAGAGAGAGATGGGCAGGTTACTTTAGAGCAAGATTTAGTCCTACAAATATCTCACAACATATTGTAACTACATTAACATCTGAATGTGGCACCTCACACACAGAATGTATAACAATTAATACTGGTGCATAATAAGATCCAGGCATAAAAAAAATACACCAGGAATAATATAGGTCAGAATACTGGACATGTACAGTAGCATACATATCCCCTACAGCCAGGATGTGAGAGTTATGTGGGCCTGCAGGCTGTAACTTCCAACAACTTGGTTGACCAACAACCCAACCCTACAGCCTGGGCCTAGCCCGGGCAGTGGGGGGTAGAAGACCCCTGATGACTTCATCAGGTAATCACCAGGCGTATATCTTTGATGAAGGAAAACTGAACTTCAAGTACAGTAAAACCAAAACATAAATTAAATTTGGCATATATCTATATCTATCTATATCTATATATATACAGTACCCACGGAAAGTCTGAGGAATATGAGGTCTTTTGTTGTGTGGTTGGGTGTCCTCAGAATTTCCGTGTCTATCAGCCCACTGAATGCTCAGATCTCGCTTAATTAGTAATTGGCAACTCTCCCTGGTGATCCCATCACCACAGACTGAGGAGTGCGTCAGTGCCTCATGGGACAATCTAAGAGAAGGAACGCATGATATGAGCTGCGGGATTAACAAAGACCCTTTTTTTGTTTCATTCACTTTTCGTCCCACTGCCGCCCACCCACACCTTAGAATG
>JAUTYZ010215032.1:1169-16751 GCA_032273725.1 Panulirus interruptus
TTAGCTGTTCAATGAATTCATCTTTTCTCATGCTACGTGCCTACTGAATCCCTTCAGCTACTTTGAATGTGTTTATACCCTTCGAATATATTTTTCAAATCTCTCAAGTCCCTCTCTCATCTCATGAGAACCTTTCATTACCTTCTGTTTGAGTATCAGTTTCTTTACGTCCTGCTCTAATTGTGTAACTTCTGATGCTATTTTTGTAATAATTATAGATTATATCTCCTTTCCAAACTTTTGTTCTCTGGTGATTCTTCCTTTGCTTCATTTTTCTCCTTAGGGATTTAGTTACAACTGATTGGCCATGATATTTTCTCATTTGAAACCATTTCTGATTAAAAACAAATTGAAAATTGAGAAACTTTAGCTTACTTAGACTAGCCTAGCTGTTATAGGTGCCTGGACTAATATACCTGTCTTCTTTTATATGCGTGTGTGTGTGGGATAATGTGTACTGAAATGCAAAATTGATATATTTATTATATATACTTACATAGAAAATCTGTTTTACTGTTTTTTACAGGCTTTCACCAAGAAAGCGAACTGTGAGATGTTACTTGTGCGAGAGAATGTTTCACAGTGTGCGTGAATTGATGGCTCACATGCGCACAGACCAGCCTTACTCAGACCAGCGTGTAGAGTGCAAGAAATGCCAATTGGTTTTACCCAGTGTATGTGCAGCAAAAGCCCACATCCTCACTCACCCACCAGCCAATACGTCTAACATATCTGTGTGCCCAGAGTGTGGTAGTAGATGTGATGGTCCAAGAGAATTTGTACATCATCTCAATACTTGTGGGCACCAATTTCGTCGTTCAGGTATTGTATGCACTGAGTGTCAGGTGTGTTTCTTTAAATCTCAAGATGATTTCTTGACACACTGGATTGCAGAACACTGTGCTAAGTCCTATGAGTGTGTGGTGTGCCATAACACATTTGAGAGCCTGGTGTTTCACAAGTGTACATCACCTGGACAACAAGTCTTAGCAACATTTCGGTGTCTTTTAACGTGCCCCATGTGTTCCTTAGCTGTGCAGTTGCATGCACAGGAAGAACGCGATACAAACGCTAAAGTCAGAGCTCACCTAGCAGAAGCTCATCCTACTATAATAACAAGGGTTCATTATGTATACAAGTCCAAGTTTTGTACTAATGCTTTCCGTTCCAAAGATGAATTAAGGGCTCATCATGATCGTGAACATCGGCGAGACAATCATTACCGCACCAAAACCTGTACCTTGCATCATGAGGTATTAGGCTATCAGCATCAGTATTTTAATGGTCAAGAGCCAAGAAATGCATTTGTGACATTACCTGTTGCTTTAAGCGCTGAGGAGCTGCATGAAGCACGAATAAGGGATGTCCCCACAGTTAGCAGTGTCATTGACAAGACTCTTTTTCCTGATATAACTCCTCAAGAATGTACTAAGGCAGCAAAAGTAGATAAGCAGATTAAAAGTAAAGCTACAAATAAGAGTTCTCCAAAAGAATTGGAGTGTAAGGAATCCACGATGAAAGAAAGTCCAGCAAAGAAAGACATGGATCAGCTGGATAAGTTAAGACCAAAAGTTTGTTATCGATGTGGGTATAAGTATGTTGACAATAAAGATTTTAGAAGACACAAACGTGCATGTGAAGGTGAGGCAGCTGAAAGACAATGTGAGGTGTGTGGTATGGTTGCCATTGGTGAAGACTTTGCTCGTCATAGTCTTGGTCATATACAGGATGGTGCAATTTTGTGTATATATTGTAATGGTACTCAGTTCATCTCTTCGAATGACTTGGAGCAGCACTTTGAGCTCCATGTACATGAGCAGTTTTCTTATCCAGCCAGCTGTGCTTTCTGTTGTACGTCATTGCCAGATGTACCAACAGCTTTGGCACATCTAAATGAAGAACACGATCCACTTCATGTACCTTTTGATACATCAGAATTTGAGTGTGATCGTTGTGGTCGTCGTTTCCATGGTGAGAGAGGTTTAAGTGTCCACTTGGGACGCTGCACACTAGGTACAGCCACCCCAACACCATCTTCTGCTGGTTGTCGGCAATGCCAAGTGTGCACTAAAGCTCTCACCCCAGAAATGTTTGGACGCCATCTGGTTTGCCATTTGGAAGAGGGGTTGTTGGTGTGCAGTTTGTGTGATGGTCGTACCTTGCCATCCAGTATGGCACTCCTCCACCATCTAGAAGAACATGCTGCTGCCCTAGCATACCCAAACTCCTGTCCAATGTGTAGCTTTGTAATGCAAGATGCTGGTTCAGCACTTACACATCTCAAGGAAGAACATGGCTTTGGGAATTTGCATTGTGATGAATGTGACATGCACTTTAACTTTACCTACCAACTTCAGCGTCATACAGACATAGTTCACAAGATATGTCAGTATGCTAAAAGACGCTACATTTGTTGGATTTGTAGAGCATACGATCACGTAAAAAAGGAGACGCTTATGAATCATTTCCGTACTGTTCATGGACTTGATCGAGGGCAAGTAGATGAGAAGGTCATGATCAGGACACGTGGCCAGGGAACTATGCCAACTTCACAGTTCATACCCACTAAGCCTCTTGGCAGTAAAGAAAACCCAGGGTTTTCCTCTGCCAATAGGTCAGATACAGATACTGTGCTTTCAAAAGTTCAAAAGGAAAAATCCAAGAGTACATCTGGTAAGACTTCTGCAGCTGAGCCATCAGTTAAACCACTCGGTAACAAGACTTCACAAGGATCTCCAAGCAAAACAAATTCTCCTAGTCCAAAAAAGGTTACCTCAAGGAGGGTAGATTCAAAATTAAAAGATAAAACAAAAGTATTAATTAAAAGACTGCCAGATTCCATATTAGATGAACAATCTAGATCAAAGAGAAGAAAGAAACATTCAAGGAATGAAGAAGCTCAGAAGGATGCAGAGGCAAATATCAAAAAAGAAGAAAGAAAGAAGAAAAGAAGGAAAGCTTTCAAGTGTAGTATTTGCACATTTGGTACCAATTCCAAAGAAAAACTTGACAGTCACGTGATAAAGCATAAAGAACTTGGGGAAGAGGCTGAACCAGATGGATTTGTGTGTCGCGAATGTGGGGCTTCATTTGTTGTAGAACCCTCACTTGCACGGCACATGTTTTTTGCCCATAAAGTAAAACTGCAGGTATCCAGTGCTGATGAAAATGAAGATATTGAGAAAGATAACAGTGAGCTGAAGAGAAAAAAAATGATTGAGAAAGAACTGAAACATATTAAAGATGAAAAAGGACTGAATAATGTGAAAGAGGAGAAAATAAAGAACGTTATAGAAGAGAAGGAATTGGCAAGTAATATAAAAGAAGAAAATGAGACAGTTGCAAAGAGAAAGGTAGCAAGAGTATCTTTGAAGAAGAAGATGGAAAAGGAAAATATTAAAAAGAAAGTTGAAGGAAGAAATAAAAAGAAAATAGCAGAGGCAATTATCAAAAAGAAAGTAGCTAAGGCCATAACAAAGAAAAGAGTGGAAAAGGCAGTTACAAAGAAGAAACTAGAAAAAGTTGCTCCGAGAAAGAAAATTATAAAGGAGGCAAATAAAAGGAAATCTGAGAAAGAATTCTTGATCAGAAAAGCAGAAGAAGGAGAAAATCGTAAGTTTGACAATCAGTGTGTAGTCTGCAAGGAAGAGTTCACAAACCCAGTAGAGTTGTATAGTCATCTACGAACCCATGGTATGGCATTTCTCAAACTTGGGCGTAAAGCCAGGCCTTTTGGTATAGGGAAACCTCTTGATCGATAGAATAGGGACTTTTTTTATGTTTTATAATAATCTGTGTTATTTAATGGGGTAAGATAGATCTGTCAATGCTCAAGGCTAGTTAACATGTGATTTTAATTATATCTGTATTGAAAAAGTTAATTTTTCTGAATCTTTAATTATCTCTGAAAGTTAATTTTTGTGATGACAAATAACAGTGGTTTTAAAGAAATTCCAGTGAGTCATTGGTTTTAACCTCATATAGATTTACTACAGTGGTAAGTCATACATTTTTCATTGGTGGGAAAAGTGTATATAAATTCATTGTAGAGGTGCACATTTGTTCACAGCAGGGTATTACTGAGGAAAATTATCTGAAATTTAAAATGTCCTTATTATGATATTAAATTGAAGTATAGAATTGCATTGCCCATGTTTCAAAATGTTTCTAACTCTCAGAGAATAAATTATATGCCTTAGGTATAATATTGGAATTCTCCTTAAGAGCATTATACAGGTAAGAAATGGTATGTGACTTGAGAATAATCATTGAAGGAACTTTTTTGTTCTGAATTTGAAATTGTTTGCATTACAGATATATGTTTAAAATTATGTAAATATAAAGAAGTTTAGCACTTTCATTTATTGTGTTAAAACTAAAATGATATAGGTGCAATATTCTCATGGTTATTTTTTTTTTCATTGGTAATGTTTCTCCAGATATATCATATTTTCTGTCAGCTTCATTTCCTTTTCATTACAGAATGAAGACAATGGTAACAGGGCATGACTTGAAGTCATCTGTGTTATATCTTGCTTATTTGCATGTCTTACTTTCATGGTAATGTGTATGTATCTAGTCATGTCTGGCTTCCCCACAATCAAATTGGTTAGAAGGTGAATCATCTCAGATTAACCACTTCATGCCTTGCTCGTTTATAATTTTTTTCTAAATGGTTTTGCTTTATCCATCTCATGAAATGTTTATGTAATGTACTGTTTGTTTCACTGTTTATTATTTTCATACAAAAAGGTGACTTGATTTAGTTGTCAGTTTACTTATATTTTAACAGTTTTTGCTTGGTATTTATCAGTATTTTTAAACAAGTTTTTCTAATCATATTCCATTAGAGACTTTAGTTCATATTTTATATACAGAAATTTTACTATCATTTTAGTAAAATATTTACTATTATTTCTAAATAGAAGCTTGTATTTTTATCATGTCTGTGAACGTTAATCACTGTAACTTGCTTATTTAAAGGTAAACCTCTCTTACTACTTGTTCAGATCAAGCATCCTTCATATTCTAGTTAGCCTTTCTTGCCCTCAAAGAATGATAATAATTCAGGTAATGGAACAGACAACTTCAATGTAGAGCTTTGGTTTTAGATTGTGTTGATATGAATAAATAGATAAATGATTTTCTTAGCAGTAACTTTTAACTGCACCGTAGATTATGTTTATAATTGTTTGTGCAAATAAATTTGTAGGCCGCTTTTCCTTTTTTTAGGGGAATATAGAAAACTGAACATTTAACAAAGCCCCTTTTTGCTTGTACAGTAGAGGTCAATTATCCACAAGGTAGGAAAATTATTTAAAAAAGTGTATGAAAAAATTTGCTAGCCATAAATTCTAAGAGGTATGGTTGCACCCAGAGATGTTTACAGCTATATATCATGGGGTCGGCTGGAATGAGTGTTGTTAGAAATCTATGAAAACCTTGCAGATGGCCCTCCTAGACTGAACTATTCCCTTAACATCCTCCCAGTATTTGTAACCAGTCTACACCCTGATGGTAAGTAAATCAACTCCATTTATGTTTGTTGGTCTAGTACAGTCCTGTTAGTTATATGGGGATCTTTATTGTGTGTAAGGGTGGTGCACTTCCTTAGCCATTTTTGCACTTTAGTCTGATTTGTTGAGGAAGAAGCCTTACCTTTTATGAGGGTAGTTATCCATGAGTTTGCATTCTTTCTCACATTTTGATCTTTTTCCTGGTTTATCTGTTATGAACTGGTATGGTTTGATAGGCTTCCTGCCATGTTTGGGGGGGATTGCATAACTAACCAAAAGATGGTTATTGTTTTAACCCTTAAACAGCAGAATTAGCTGTATGCAGTAAAGGTTTTTTCCCCTTCATGAAATGATAGATTGTCATGCAAAAATAATACAAATTACTCGGAGAATAGTATAAATACCTCCACATTGGTCAGGTCCAGTAGTAAGTGAGGGATGGAGGGTGAATTAGGTGACTTGTCAGGCAGCTCCCAGTAAAAAGAGAAGGATTTGGAACTGTTATTTCTTTCTTTCTCTTGAACTTGGTTTCACACACTGCTTTTATACACGGGCACAGCATTCTCTCTATGTATCTGTGTCTCTGATGCCCACCTCCTTCAGGAACTCTCTCAAGGAGTCTCCATAACTGGTGAACTCTAGTGCTGCTACTTAGCCTATAGTACCTCGCTCTTAACAGGCCACTGGCAGAGGGCAGCTCTGGTGCAGTTTTTCCAGAGGCTCCTACCGACTACTGCTACCTAATGTCTAGCTCATGTTCCAACATACTACTTCTACCTAATGTTCCTACCTGCTGCTTCTACCTAATGTGTCTACTGCTTCTATCTATTGCTCCTACCATTTTGCCAAAAGGCAGGGCTAGCGCATAGTGCTCACCGTTGGAAAATCTAGAGTTATGAAAAATGAGTGGTGTGAGTTAAGTGTTGTCAAGAATTATGTGTGACAAGAAGAGATTTTATGCTTGTGGACAGAATGCCAGAAGTCCATGTATGGGTGAGGCAGAAAGAGAAGACAGCTGCCTAAGTCAGAGGAGTGCAACTTGACAACCACTGAAGTGCTGGCTCTCTAAACAGCCGTTATTAACCCCCCAGATATCTAGGCATTACTACCACACAGTGTTGGTGATGAATAACATGAATATCTTTAGAAATATAACACTACAGCACTTACCAAACGTGAGTTTGAGGAGGGTGAGTGCCTGGAACATGTAGGGAGGCTACTGGAGGTTTTGTTTCTTTCTTTCTATTGAACTTAATTTCACCCTCTATTCTTGTGTCATACACAGGCATAACATTGGTGGTGAATAACATGAATATTATTATGAATAGTACAAAAGTTCTATCAAAAATGATTGATAGGAGGGAGGTTGGCTGGCATTTGTGGGGAGAATATTTGAGGTATTTTTTCATAAGTCTACATCTGTATGTTTTTTTTCTTCATCATCCTCTTCATGACGTAGGTCATCCAGCAATCTGTGCATTTATTGCAGGGTCAGTACATGTTTATGCATGGCCATAAGCTTGATGGCTGTGCACCAGTAATGGTGGTTGTAGTAGTAATGAGGAGAGAAGACTTTCTTCCCATGCCTTCTTCGTGATAGAAGAGACTTCTATATGTTACTAATGGTATAATAAATCAACCGGATATTTGAACTAGAGGTATGAAAATATGTCATGTGACGATGGCATACATCCTATATAGGATCATCAGATGATGGCTGGCGTTTAAGGGGTAATGTGCTATCTAGAAGTTTTCAGTACATATTTTGTTATGAAATGGTCCTAATAGCCCCTTCAGTGAGTATTGCACAAGAATAGGTGTATGTATGAGCAATCACCCACACAGAAAATTGCCCCTAAGTGTCAAAAAAGTTTTTTCTTTAAAAGCCTTACATGAAGTCCTGCTTTTCATACAATGTAACACTGATCATCATGGCATATACAAAGTGAGATGTGTATGAATAGACCTAGAAGCCTATTATTTATATAGAATATAAGGTATAGATAGAAATTAGGTAGGGAAGGGTATAGGACTAAAATATCCCTTTTAAGGATGAGGCACAAGAAGGCATCTGAACTCATAGCTAAGTATTACAACAGCACTTGTGGAAATCAGTGAAAATTTATAGTTAAACACTCTATGATGAGTATATTCCCATTGGTTTTATGTAGTGAAAGTATTGAATTTGCCTTGTTTCTCCAATCCATCAGTAACTTTCATGATTATTTATAACTGCTTTTTTGAAATTTATAGGTGTACAGAGAGTTTTGTATTTTTACATGTACAGTTTTGAATAGAACTCATCATCAATGTAAAGATTTAAATAGCTGAAATAATTTGATATACATATGATGACATGAAAACTGTGTGAACCAAATTTAGTGTGGGTGCTTTCTAAATATGAAGCTGGAAGGATCTTTGAAAGTATGTTTGAAGGTACCAGGTGAGGATGTAGAACACAAAATGGATGCACAGTTGCAGTGTGTGTACTGTGAAGGCTAGTGTATGTAGGATAAGAATGCAAAGGATAATGATTGTTGATTGTATGCAGTAAAGATATATGTAATAGTGAAAATGAGATAGAAAAAATTCTCTCACATGAGAATGGAGCATGGTGTGCAGAATGAATACTGTAACTAAGAGGAATTGTAGTTCACTGAATCCCACTGATTCACACTTTATTAATTTAAATTTTGAATATTTCAAACACTTTCGAAGCTTGAAGTTCCAGGCAACTTCCTGCTAAATATATCTTGATTGGTCTATAGTCAAGGTAGGCCAGACAGCCAAACTAGTTACCTAAATGATGCATCCATCCACATTTCATTCCGTGCCAATTTAATGTAATAAAATGGGTTGAACCTCACTCCAAACCCAGTCGATTTGGTTTTGGGTATCCTATGACAGAATGTTTGAACCTACAACATAAACCAGTTTAGGTCAGTGGAATGTAAGTTCAGTATCTTAACCAAGGATTGCTATCTTTAACTAGGTTATATTTTGGTTATCTTTGTTAACCTTTCATAATGGAGTACACATGGTCAAGTTCCCATTTCTGTGTGGAGTATTTAAATTTTTTTAAGTATTTTTTTGTTCACATATAATTGTTTATACATGAATTGTAAGATATGATACCAAATAGGGTCTGCTGAGAGGTGTTGAAGATGTTTGTGCCAACTGATGTGGGTTGGTTGACTTAGGATTTAGATTGTCCTCATGCCTGGCTGTCAGGTCAGGGTTCAGTTTCAGTTTTCAATACTTTATTCCTTGATAGAAGAATCGGGATCTTAGTGGTTTTCTGTATTCTGTTCCACCAGCGTTGTTGTTTCTTTCTTGTCTCTGATCCTCTAAATGTGACCAGTCACACTCATCAGAAAGCTTACTAAATTCATCCTTATCTATTTGATTTAATAATTCCTAATAATTGGGATCATATGGTGCTTATGGAGTGTGATATTGTTATACTATATGTTCTGACATCTTGATAAACGCTGACCAGGAGAGGTACTGAATTTAAAAAACCTATGTATTTGGCACCTTATGCAGTTGTAGGAAACTGAAAATTTATTAACTATATATGACTAATCTTCAGGGAATGGGGAAAAAATGAAACCATATGTGGGTCACCTGCAGTGAAAGGGTTAAACATGATGGTAGATGATCTTACCATATGTAGGAAGACTCAGGTTTACAGTTGCGATCACTTTTCTAAATGTTAATGTGGCTGTATTTATGTATAGCTTGTCACACGGTGCACCAAGCTCGTGATATTATACAAGTACACTGCCATTATTTTCCACCAAAGTCACTGGCATACATTGCCATGACAGGTTTGTTTGTTGCACTTATTACACTTGCTCACAAGTTTAAGGTGTAATTGCCATTTTTAGAGTCCAAATCATGACATCAAAATGAGACACATCCATCTTACACCATCATAAGGTACATATTGACAGCTAAGGGATTATACAGTTACTTTATACTGAGCACCATCACTAGATTTTCTTGGATTACAGGTATATGTAGAGGATTAATGATCAGTGACGTAAGTATTATCATCAATATTTTCCAGAAAAAAAATGGAAGGTGCACAGGAATTTGAAGGAGAGGAAACTGGGTAAATCATTCATAAATAATGAATAAACAGTTAATTAGGTAGCTTGTTTCCCCACTTTCCATGTAAGCAATAACTTTACTTGCTTTCGTAATCCAAGGATTTTAATTGACATATATGAAATATTTTTGTGGTTAGTGTTTTGCAAGAACAGTACTAACCACGTAGTGATGAATGAAAGCAGAGGATTTGCTTTGCTTCTGTCCTTGAGGGAAAACAAGGTATGAGTTTTGGATTTCACCAAAACAGAGTAAGCATTCACTCAGGGTTCATTCTCTTCAAATCCCTACAATGTAATAAAGTACGATTAACCATTAAACTGCACATTAATCAAAACAAATTAATTTTTTTCTGTGAACAAACACAAAAAAAAGTTTTCCTTGCAGAATGTTAGTATGTTATGGGTAAGTGAAGTAGAATCCAAAGAAACTGGTACAATTTCCTGTATTGGTGTGGTGAGGCTTTGAATGGACTGCATTAAGGTGGGTGGGCAGGAACTGTATGACACTTGTATTTTTTTTAGAGTTGATTTCAAATAGATCTATACTTATACCTATCTATACATATACCAATGCACAATTCGCATTTTATATTATTTTTCAGGCATGCATTTTAATTTTCTATACTAACTGCACGACATGTATTTTCTATGTGATACTACCATATTCTTTTTTGAAAAGTTTTATTTTGTATAAATGTTTAAAAAAAATATTTTATCACAGTTAATAAGATAATTATTTATAAACAATATGTAAACGGTTAATACAACAATAATTTTTTATTCTGAAACTAACTAAATTTTCATTAGTTGATGTTTTACTTTGGGAGAGAGCAGGAGCCTGCAAAATTTACACCTTTTATTGTGATTTATGTGGGTGACTATGGCATGATATTTTCCTAGCTGTGGTGGGAGAATGCTGGTGACATCTATGGGTAAATGGTAGAATCAAATGTTACCTGGGAATTGAAATGAGGGTAGGAATCATTAAATCGTCATTTCATGACAATAGTAGTGAACCATGCATAAAATTTTACAGTTATAGAAATGTAAAGTTTAAGATTGGGTGAGTACTGAGAGTTAGAAAAGGTAGTGGATAATCTTGCAAAAGTTCTTAGAGTTTGTTTCACAGGAAATTGTATATAAGCACTAATGGGAGAGCATTAACACTCATGTTTTCCATGATGGTGCTTCCATAACCTATAAGATGCATCAGCTGATTATAAAGTATTGGTTTAATGAAAAAGGAAGTCTTCTGTATTCTAAATCAGTCTCAAAGTCCACATTTCCCTCTGTATGTATTGCTGATTTTGCGTAAAAACATTCACAGATGAGTATCAGTATCACTTACGAGCAGGGTACATCAGGAAATAATTGTAGATAAGACTGTGGATAATTATGACATTTACTGTTAAATGTTCTTTCATCAGGTGTCCATGTTCATAAAATTGGTATAAAGGTTTTCATCTTTGTTTAGACAATGCTTAAAGGTTAGTACTTTTATTTTTTCAGTACAGCTGTCAGAGAGTGCATATTAAATTAAGACTGACAAGAGCTACTGAGCTTTTGGCTGTTAAAAGTAGTTTTTAACTCCTGTCTTTAGATCTTACAAAATGTGATTGTTCTGCAGCATTGTTTATGATTTATTTTTGGTAATATAAAACAAAATTTCAAAAACAAAATGGAAAAAATTTAATAATCTACTACACTGCTTTGAACGTGCATATGGAACCTTTTGTTTCAATTGTAATGTCAATAATCCATGTTAGTTTAATTCTCTATGTTCATTCAGATTTCCAACAGTTTAATTTGTTTTGTAAATAATATTTGATATATTGTATATCACTCATGTACAGGATGTCCCAGAAATGTTGTCTACTGTTCTTGATGAATTTTATCTTAGAAGATAAAGTTAGATATGCAGCCTGGGCTATAACACACAGGAATGATTCTGGGAGTCATCACTATTTCAGAAGGGAATTTGGAATCGAACCACCATCCTTGAGACAGTAAGTGTCCACGAAAACTTTTTGAAATTGGAAGTCTTGATAGTAGCTCACCCTCTGGTAGTAAAAGAATATTCATGGGACCTGACATTATAGAAGAGATTCTTGCCAAGGTCCACTAGAGCTCGAAAAAGTTTGTGTGACATATGTGTGAATTGGTAGCCATAGGCCAGTTAACTTCAAGAGACGTCTGCCCATCAATTACTCAGGTTAATCAGCCTGTGGCTGCCAGTTCACAACATCTTTTACACAAACTTTTTGGGCTCTGGTGAATCTCTTCCATGATGTCAGGTTCTGTTGATTTTCCTGAGACTCTAAGTTTCCATGAGTTTTCTGTTCCACTGTTCTCCTCCACAATCCCCCCTGAATTGGCAATAACTTTCAGCTCAGAATCATTCTTTTACGTTATGCCTAAGGTTTATGTCTAACTATAGTTTCGAATAGGAAAAAATTCTCCACGGATCTGTAGTCAAGGGCTTCCAGTAATACACAAGGAAGATCCTATGTAATATGCATGAAAACTGAAAATTATCTTGGCTGAATTGTTAGAAAACATTTCAGGAACACCCTGAATGTAATACAGATGAAGCAGCCTTATGCAATGTGTTTAAAAGTTATTTTGAAATTAAGCAATGCTTTCATAATAAACTGAAAAGATACCTGATGCATAATGTACTGTTATACATTTTTCAGAGCAGTTAGATGAAAGTGATAATGTACAGTATATTTTTTCTTAACAGTATGATTAGGTTGGTTAAGAAATTACAAATTTTCATGAATTTTGTTGAGTTTGCATTACAGAAGTTTTGCGTAGTAATCACTATGGTCTCTGTGTGCCTGTGTCTGTCTGTGGCGTCCACATTAAGTTTATGGCAAGCAGGCTGGACATGCAGGACATGCCCCAACTCTTCAGGATATTATAAATGTTGTTTCTCATATTTTCCCATTTAAAACATTTTGTATTGTTCAGAATAACCACATAGATAGTGTTGTGAATGGCATATTGCCCAGTGTTGTTATTGTAAATGCCTTTTTTTTTCTGAATTATATATTGATCTTTATATCATTTTGTATATTGTAAAACATTTATTTTTGTTTTTGTACTATAACATTCCATGGTTATTCACAAAAAATGTTAGTTACAGGAGTGAATTAGCAATGAAGTTTTAATGTTATTAATAAATTTTTATTAAAGTCTTGTATACATTATTTCAGATCACATTTCATTTTCAAAGTTTTCATTAACACAGCCTACATTATATGGTGGGTGCAATTTTTTTCTTTTCTTTCTGAACCTAATATCATAAATCACCAAAATGTCTAGAAAGCTGTGGTCCTTTCTTGAATGATTTCTTCTTTTTCTCTTTCGTGGATGCTGGGCTAACAGGTGCGGTATTTCTTCGCACTTTATGCCTAGTCTGCTTTGAATATGGATTGGTGTAGTGGGGGTCTTTCTCTGCTATCCCTAGTTCCTGTGATACCTGTATGGATATTAAATGCCTCATTAGTTTATCACAATAATTATACATATCAAAAAAATTCTCAGTGTGGAGATACTTCCACTATCCAGTAGTTACTAATCACTGAAACTGATTAACAGAAGTGCATAACTGCGACCTATTGATAATTAATGACGAAAGTACAATATTCTATGCAAGTGCAGTACAACCATTTGCACTGGGCTTGCCAAACAGGATTTTGCAATATGAAAATCCAGACATTAGTTCCCATGTATGATTCAGTTCAAGCCACTGAGACAAGGAATCATGATGTGATAGGTCACAAGAATTGAGAAAAACACATGAAAAAATATAAAACAAAAGAATTATTTATTACCAGTATCAAAGACCTTAATACTAACACAATCTATATAGCTACATGCTCCCCATTATTAAAGCAAGGTGGTTCAAGCCTTCTCTAAACTTTCTCTCACCTTCAGAGTAAATCTCTATTTCACTTAATAGGACATTATTCTATATGACTCATGAAGTTTCACTCAGAGAGTGGTCTGTACCACACAATCCATCAGTCAGTGCAACAAATACCAGTTACTTTTCTTTAACCCTTTCAATCCATATACCTTAGCAGGTATACTGAGTGGACTTGTACCTCTGTAATTGTACGTAATTAGGTAATTAGAGAAACAGTTGTAAGCACTTTCCCATTAGCAGAATTATCAACCCTTGAGAAAACTGAAAGAGCTGTTCTGCTGTAAAATACACTCCAAACCTAAATGTCTTCTGAGAGATGCTCAGCCATTTCAGTAGTATGGAGTTTCCGAGAAGGATTAGAGGACAAATTTCAGCCGAGTAAATAAAAGGTGTTACGGTAAACTTAGCATAAAATGGAATAACAATCTGAGGGCAATATATGAATGAAAATGGTCACAGTATAGTACAGAGGGAAACGTATAAGGAATGTGATGAAGGCTATGACAACAGTATCTGCAGCACGTTCTCCATCACCTATGTTGCAGTGGATGCATAAAATATTTTTATACCCTGATAGCTTGATGTTTCTCCCCTTGTAACTTTTATCTCTATTCTAGCAGAATTATCATCTCTAACTTGTCAACCTCTAGTATATAATGTGTAATGCAGCATACTTTTGTACAATATATTTATTTAGGACCAAATTTTATGACAAATTGTGATAAAAAGATATTCTGAAGCTGCTTAAACCTACACTGAGTTGTACACTTGCACAGAAAAGTATCGTTACTCAGGGGTCTGCTAGATACGAAAACGAACACTACGATGGGTGCAATTTTCAAGCCCCCCTGCCTGTATTTCAAACGCCATCATTGTTGTGTCATATTGTTTTGCACAAAATTGTAACTACTTTTCTGTGCAAGTGTACATAAAGCCTTAGTACACACAACCTACTTCTCAAAATATGTTTATTTTCTGTATCTCGTCTCTAAACTGTATAAAGAGCATTCTCATGTACAACCTTCTCACGTTTACTTATCTTCACATTTAAAAAATCTTCTCTGCTTTAAACACACCATACCTTCAGTTCTTGTGCCAAATGTTTTAAAGATTCTTCTTATACCTTGATGTATCCAAACTGAATTTTCACATGAATTTCTAGCCATAAGGTTCTCCACATCAAAAGTTAATGCAATATTGTAACTCGTGACAAAAAAGAAAAATCATATTTCATTTGCCCTTTATACCATACACAGTTTGGTAAAGAATCGTCTTAAATTTCTACATAAATAAAATAATACAGATACATACCAGATATATAAAACTGGCCGTGTTCTTATCCAAAAACTTGGACTGTGTTGCAAAGAAAACACCCCATGTGAAGAGTAGTTGCCAAGGTTTGTGATCTCGCAGAAGGTCATGTGTTATGTCTGGAAGATGCAGGAGCACCTCACCCATGAAAGCTGTGTTTTCCAAGGTTTGAGACAAAGCTGTCCCCAAAAACAAAACTTTTTAAATTATGATCATATGGACCTTTATCATTTTAATATTCTGTGCTCCAAAGATTTCAAAATTAATAACTGATAAAGAAAATATCTGGCATTACCAAAAGAAAATCTAAATAAAACTCCAGTGGCTTAATGTGCATTTATCAAAAATATATGCCAGTACTGTAAAATACACTGTTACATGGTGCGAAAAATATCATCAGAGAATTCAGTGATTTTTCATAGCTTTAAAATATACTAATTGAACCAAATTCCTTGTCTGTATTTAGAAAAAGGGTCCAGTGCAAAGTTGTTTTGGGTAACTGGGTTCAAATATTTAAATTTCACTTGTACATCCCCAGGACCCTTTTTATGGGAATTCTGCAAATCTAAGGCTATGCTACAATCTTCAGCAGTGATACGTTCTTCAATATACTTATGCTTCATTTCGTCCACTAACACAACCTCATTGAGGGTGACATCTCAGACAAGGTATAACCATGCAGGAAGAGTCTGGTAAAACCTCTAGG
>JAUTYZ010215033.1:0-10521 GCA_032273725.1 Panulirus interruptus
CACTCCATCTGTCCAACTCCTCCTTGGTTCTCCCTTTTCTCTGTTCCCTCCACTTCTGACATGTATACCCTTCATCTTCTCCATATGTCCAGACCATTTCAGCACAGCCTCTTCAGCACTCTCATACATACTTCTGTCACTTCTTACTCAGTGAACCCTCCTCATGTAGTACATGTAGGTATAGAGTACATATAAGTTACATGAACTTTATACATGGATATATATATGAATATTTATCAATTATTAATTGATTTAACAAGAAAATGTACT
Organism: Panulirus interruptus; assembly: GCA_032273725.1. Classification (NCBI taxonomy): domain Eukaryota; kingdom Metazoa; phylum Arthropoda; class Malacostraca; order Decapoda; family Palinuridae; genus Panulirus; species Panulirus interruptus. Next base: position 271 of record JAUTYZ010215033.1, read on the forward strand.
GCTAACGACCATACCTGTTGATGAGGCAGATAATTATAGATAATCAGTTTTAATGTGGAAGTTCGTTTCAGTTTAACTCATTAGACATAGGCTGAAGGTTGATGATGAGTATAATCGGACTGAGAGGCTATTTTATTTAATTTACCCTATATAACTGGGAACACGGTTAATGATGATAAACTCTCAGATCAGATGGAAAGAAAAAGTCACACAGAAAAAGATTAATTTCATTTGACATTGTACATGCCAAAAAACTAGGAAAGCAAAGAAACTTCTAAATCTTTATAAGTAGGAATAACATAATAGCCATCTAAATATTACAATGAATGCATTTTAAAGGTTCTAGCCCAATCAGCATCTCATAATTGGTATCAAGTGATTTCAGCAGTATATATAAGTAAGGAGAAATGTTGAAAGTTATATAGCATTATGCTTTAGGACATGGAAATTATTAACTGTTTCTTTTGAGAATAAGAATAAACAATTACTAAGTAATAAGATAGATTTTAGTGGAAGATGGGGCTGTTCTGGAAGAAATATGTATAACTTTATTGTTATTTTTGTTGCGTATGCAGCCCCAATTTAAATGTTTGCAAACTTAATGAAGCTCAGGTATCTGGGAAGATCTACCAGTTGCTCTAAGAGATTAGTTGTAGAAGTGGTGAAGAGCTTATGGTGTTGGATGAACGTTGGACAACTGGTTAATAAGAGAGATGTGGGGTGTGGGATGGCCACGTGGATTGTCAATGAAGGCAGATTAGGTTAAGATCTCAGTTCTGATTTGAATATTTAACGTTTTTTAGCACTTACAAGCCTTCTTGCTTTACAACCTTTTTGTCACAAACAGCTAGTCTTTTTTCTAATAACTCTTTATAGTTCTGACTTCTGATTCTTAAGATACAGTAAAATTCATTTTTGATATCCCAGAGTTCTAGAAGTCATTACCCTTAATTAGATTATAACTTTATAATAAGTGAATCTAAATTGGTAAAGGCTATGGCCAGTCAGGTATCCAACGAAATAATCAAGGAAATGAACCTTACAAAGACTAATCATAAGAGCTGTTTCTGATCAAAATAAAAGAGATAGTATCCATGTTGGTGACAGTAATTGATCTACTTCCACTGGGAACTTTTATGACCCAAAACTTTCTTGAAAACATCTTATTAACAAAGATTACTGTATTCTGGAACTTCAGAATCTTAACTAACACAGAAATTGATTGCCAGGCAATGAAAATAGTTATTTTAGAGGAGAATATGTAATGTTTTAGTTTATACAGTAACATCATGCAATGAGTCTTGCATAATACATTTACCTCATACAGTAATAAGAAAAAGAATTTATGTATTATTGTAAATGCACTTTTGTATTTTTTTTTATACTTGTACACTGTTTCTCAACATCACAATGCAAAAGCAATGTATGTTAGATTGTTCTGAAGTAACCCATTGAATTCTTGTAATATACTGTGCACAAGTTATGTATGACAGGAATTCAAACATTGTCATTTTAATAATTAGTGGCCATTATATTTAATTCAGTTCTTCTGATATGAAGCCTTGTGTTACATTTGTTCATGCATTTTTAAGGTTCTAGCATAATCACCATCTTATAATTGGTATCCAACGATTTCAACAGTATATATACATAAGGAAAAATTTTGAAGGTAATATAGCATTATGGTTTAGGACATGGAGATTATTAACTGTTTTTCTTTTGAGAATAAGAATAAACTATTATATCCACTACAGGTCATAGAGGTGCAGCTCCCAACGGCCTTTCAAAACCACAGCTACCAGACAGTGGTGTCTCACCTGCTGTTGCTGATAATATCTACAAGCCTGCCTCAGGGAAGGTACATGCAAGTGTTCCTACTGTTGCTGAGTTCCCTCTCAAGTCTTTCCAGGGGCAAGAAAACTTGGCTTTCACCAGTGAAGTAGCAGCACAATAAACAAAAGTTCAAAGCCCTGTGATGGTGATCAGTGATAGCTTTCCAGTTAGTGGATTTTTGAAGGATGAAAAACAATTTCTCACTGTAGGTTAGCCCACTGAGCATTACCAAGTGAGTCTTGCTTCTCAAAGCGGGGATGATTATCCTAATTATCCACCTCCCATGGGCTCCTTCTAACATCTTTCGTAAAATAGGAATCTAATTCACATGTCTGTGCCACCAGTGGGTATCCTACATTCCAGTAGGAACTGTTTAATAACAGCAGCCCTCACAAATGCCACCTGGTTACAAAGAAATCAGTTACTTTAACTTTGTGGTCAACACAAGGTTCACTCAGATAGGAAAAGAAGAAAAGGTAGAGGGGATAATGGAACAAGTTCCTTTTGGGGAATGTTCACTGGGCTTACGTACAAGAAGAAAAGGTTTTTCATGCATCAGTATCCCATTCCTCATGTAGCAGGAAATTGCCATGAGAGTACTAACAAATATGAGTATGTCACTCTGAAGGATGAAGTATTACTCTGAAACTTACCAAAACAATGGGCTGGTATATTTTGTTCAAATTAGAAAACTTGTGGCATTGGCCCAGCTTTTCACATTGGCCATTGAGGAATTTATGGACTAAGGTATGTGGCAGTAAAAATGTTGCTTTAAAGATCATTCTAGCTTATCATTTTCGGGGAAATACACTTGAGACATGCCGGCTTCTAGGGCTACTTTCCTAGCATAACATGCCAAGCACTCTGAGATATTTGAGATCTTAAGATGGCATCATTCATTCTCACAGCTAATTTTCTGACTCGTAAGATACAGTGTTACAGGGTCTCCTGCATCAGGTATTCACCTGTGAAAGTAATGATGGAATCCAGGAAAAGATTTCAGATTTTCCAACAGGCACATGTAGTCATGTGAAAATTCAGGATTCTCCCAAAACAGGAAGGAAATATCTTAATTTTTGAAAGTGAAAAGTGACATTGTTGATATACTCATTGAACACTGTTTTATGTACCATCAATCTTTTTATTTATTTTTGCTTTATCGGTGTGATATTTTCATTACATAAATACGAGATGTAATGAAGGCTGATATGTGAATAAACCTGTAAAAGGTACTATTGTGTATGACAATAAATTTTCATCCTTTATCATTAGTGACTATGTATGGAGCAGTACAGCTTTGTAGTCAGAAACATTTGACACTTTGAAACTACCAGATTATATAACAATATCCTTTGTGTATTCATGTCTTGTCACTTACTGTGTTGTGGTTGCCCGTTTAAAAAAGTTATTATCAAAGATATTTTTTTGACTCACTTTAACTGAAATTGCAGGTTCACAATTTTAGCTATTATTACTTTCACCATTCATATACTCTTAAAAATGAAAAAAAGAGTTATTAAAAAATAGACATGATACAATTAAATCTCATGAAGTAACTAAATACCTAAATATCATGGGAATTATAATGAAAAACTAAAAGGTGAATCTATTTGGAGATGTTAAATCTTATCTTGAAATGTAAGACAATTCTAATTATATTAACAAACCTGTATGAAATACCAGGAAAATGAAAAAAGCCCTTTTCAAGTTCTAAACCTTCCATTACGTAAATCCATGAATTAACAGCTGTGACAGTAAATGGTCTGAGAAGAATCAGCTTCAAAACCTTCACTATGTTCATAAAGACTGTAGCAAAGGAGTTAAGTACTGCTAAATTTTCTGATGTATTTCATTACCTCAAGCAGTCAAGCAAACTGTGGTGCAGATTCTGGAATATTAAAGGTGAAAAACTGGGTAACGAGTTGAGAATTAAAATAATATTATAGCTATTGCACCCATTAAGTTAATTATTGATTATGCTGTTTAATACAAATTAACAGTAGTTGGTAGGCAGTCACCAACTAGGGAGGCATATTACCAGTACTACCCTCCAGGGTATCAGAAGTGTTAGTGACAGCTGTGTAGTTAGCCAGCACTCCAGTGGTTGTCAAGTTGCACTGCTCTCTTCCAGGTAGCTGTCATTTCTTTCTGCCTCACCTACACATGGACTTCTGGCATTTCTGTCCACAAACGTACAATCTCTCCTTGTCATACGTAACAAGTGACAACACTTAACTCCCACAACTCTTTCTCCGTAACTCTAGATTTTCCTGTGGTCAGTGCTATGTGCTAGCCCTGCCTTTTGGCAAAATGGTGGGAGTAATAGATAGAAGTAGTAGGTAAAAACATTAGGCAGGTATTCCTAGGTTGGAACATTAGGCAGGAACATTAAGTAGACACATTAGGTAGAAGTAGTTGATAGGAACATTAGGTTGGAGCCTTTGGAAACACTGCACTAGAGTTGCCCTCTGCCAGTGGCCTGTTAAGGATGAAGCGCTTAAGGCTAAGAAGCAGCAGTGGAGTTCACCAGTTACGGAGACTCTTTTGCCGTGGCCACCCCCTTGAGGGAGTCCCGGAGGGAATGGGCATTAGAGATATAGATAGATGGATAAACAGAAAGGTAGAATACAAATTTTGTTGATAATAGACAATTAGTATGTTATAAATAACAGTATAAATGGATAAATAATGTACATAAGAAATAAGACATAACTTTACCACAAATATACATTTGCACATGATCAGACTATGGCCCTGCCAATAAAAACCCTCACATATAACCCATCCTTTTATTTGCTACATGTATATGGCAAATTGTAATACTCACAGTAACTGAAAAGCACTGTATGAACTGTTGACTGAAGGTAAAAATTAGAAAAATTAAGAAGTAATTCACCCAGGAGAAGAAGTCTTCAACACCAGAAGACTATCTCCCATTATTTTCTCCCTTAGAACAGTGGGTGAGCCTTTATTTTTCTTTTGAATTACTGTTGCACATATAACACCAATATAATATCCAATGGAAAGTGATAATACATAACAGTACCATAACACTAAACAAGTGAAAAAGGGCATGGCAAAAGTTGAGAGTGGAAAGAAAGGCATAAAGCGTGATTGGCTTTGAGGTTTTATGACGTGCTGTAATTGGGTGAGAGGTGTTCCATTGCTATACTGTGGTTACAATGGTGAGTTACGAGAAAAGAGTTCTTACTCTCATGCGGAACCATCTGTTAACCTTATATTCTGTATAATGTGTGAGGTGAGGATGAAAGTTTGAGATGGGTTTGGGAAAAGAGGAAAGGAGTGGTGAAAGTGAGTGAGCTTGGAAAAGCAGACTGTTTGCAAGGGTACCAAAACAGACTAAAAAATGAATGGCACAGTGTAAGAGTAAATGAAAAAAGGAGAGTGGAAGGTATTAAGGGAACCATTTCAAACATATGGGGTGAAGTGTATGGCATGTGCAAGGTGGGATGTGGACATAAGAGAAAGGGTAGTGAGTGACAGATGAAGAAGGAGGTGTATGAATGATATCTGCAAAGGAGGAGTGCATCATGACTGGGAGGAGTACAAGAAAAAGTGGGAAAAGATCAGGGACAGGTAAGAAAGCTGGCAAAAGGAGCAATTGAGAGATTGGGTAATACAGTATCAATGAAAGAATAAGAAACTTTTGGAAGGAGGTGAACAGTGTGAGAGGAATAGGAAAAAAAATGGGTTCGACAATGAGGGAAGCAGACGGGAAAGTGCAATAAAGCAAAGATGTGAATAAATAGACTGAGATTTTCAAGGACTACTGAATATGTTAGGTGACAGGGATGCAGATGTGATGTACGAGATGGCATGTGAATAGCAAGGTAAAGAGTGAATTATTAAAAGTTTTGCGCTAAATGAAGTGTGGCAAAGTGCCAGGAGTGGATAGGATTGCTGTTGTTTCTTAAGGAAGAGGGTGACAGTATTGTTGATTTGTTAGTCAAGTTGTATGACATGGCATGGCCTAAGATAAGGTGCCTAAGGACTGGAAGAATGCATATATTTTGTCCTCGTATAAAGGCAAAGGGGAGATAAGTGAATGTTTAAATTGCACAGGAATAAGACCATTGAGTATACCTATCATGGTGTTTGGGAGAGTGGCGACTAAGAGGGTGGTGGCATGCACAAAGCATTTAAATGGAGAGGATCAATGAGGCTTCAGGAGAGATAGAGGATGTATGAACCAGAAGGTTGCTTTGTGGGAGAAATACTTGGGAGAGTGACTTGTTTTTACCATTTATGGATCTTAAGAAAGCCTATGACAGGGTTGACCAAGATGCATTAAGGAAGGTGCTAAGAACATCTGGAGTGGATATAGAGCTACTAAATACTGAAGAGTTTTTATTTGGAGAGTACAGCATGTGTGTGAAAAGAGAGGGAGATAAGTGATTTCCAGTGAAGCTGAGTCTGCATGAAGGATGTGTTATGTCACCATGGCTGATTAAGCTGTTCATGGATGGAGTGGTGAGGGAGAATGCAAGGATTTTGGAGCAAGTAGCAGGTCCGTGGTATCTTGGCAGTAGGGGAGTATGGGAGGTGAATCAGTTACTGTCTTACTAATGGCACAGCTCTGGTGGCAGACTCCAAAGAGAAACTCCAAATATTGGTGTTAAAGTTTGGGAAAGTGTATGAAAGGATAGAGTTGAGAGTAAATGTGAATAAAACTAAGGTAATGAGGTGCAACAGGGTGGTGAAGCATGACAGTGTGAATTTAAATGTGGGGAAACTAAAGGGTGGAGTGCTTCAGGCACCTGAAAGTAGACACAGTGAACGGAATCAAGGTGGCTGAAGTGAGCCACAGGATAGAAGAGAGGTCAAAGGTTCTGAGTGCATTATGGAGCATGAGGAAGTAAATATGTTTCTTTAAAGGCAAAGATGGGCATGTTTGAACAGGTGTGTATCCAGGACTTGGTCAAGTTGGAAGGGAGGGGGAGGAATTATGAAATTGCAAAGAAAACGGTGAAAAACTCAAAACGAGAGTGTATGTGAGAACACATTCGTGTCTTAGGGAATTCAGCACTTTTGAGATTTTGGGATTTTAAATTTACTCACGATTATTAGTCAAATTCTCATAAAATTGAATACAGCTGTTATATAGTGGTAAGTTTAATTTGAGACTGGCATCTAGTTTTGATTGAAAATATATTTAAGATATTTGATGACATGAAACAGCTGAGAGCAATAATCAAGGGCATTTTGTTCAACGAAACAAATCAATATACTTTCATAGGCAGATAATTTTGTGTTATTATACACTTCTGTCATTGTTTTGGGAAGGTGGCAAAATTATTATAAATCAGTGAAAGTTAAATATACATGTACATAGACATACATTTAATTTTCCTTTGGGGGACTAAAAGGATTAGAATAACTGTAAAAATATATTAATCACAATAATTATTGAGTGAGTTTACTTTATATTGTATAGAACAAAGGAGTCAAATTTCCCTATTGCCCTCCCCAGTTATGCCCCTGACCTCACCACAAAATAGGCTGCGGTAAAGTGGCAAGCCACAAGACTCAGTCTTGGTGCTATTCTTTATGCACAGTAAATGACGTGCTAGACGAGCTGGACTCTTACTTGTTTGCAAATGATGGCAAAGCCAGGATAAAAATATGGAATGACGATGATTGCATCAACTTACAGGACATGGGCGAACTCCGATGTTGGTCCGATAACATGGATAATGAAATTCAGTCCAAGTAATCAGAAGGTAATGAAGATGGGGAACAGTGGAGAAGGCCTCGGTGCGATCAAAACCGAACAGGAAACAAACTACAGGAATATATGTGTGACCAAGTTCTAGGAGTCAACACTGAGATCACCTGCAGATTTCCCTACCCTACCCAAAGTTTTCCTAGATTAGGTTAGGTTAGCATTATACCCTACCCTACCCTACTGACAAGAAAAATACTGGGAGGAGAGCAACTTCTCAGGTGATCCAGCATTGTACCTAATCATGCCAGCACTGCACATCAGGAAGAGAAAAGTTGTTTTTTGACGAATACCACATTCATGTACATGAATAAGGAAATGTTTGATAAGCTATTCGCAACATCTGTTAGACCTAATACGGATTATGCTTAAGTCTAGTAACTGCATCTAAAGTAGTGCCAGTGAAGAGCAACAAAGACTGTACTTGCATCAAGAAAGCCGAGCTACAGTAACACTATGGAAGATATTAGAGAGAGAGAGAGAGAGAGAGAGGGGACCTTAATTTCTAAATCAGATGGACGGCAGTTGACACGGAACAGTTCTTCATAAGAAGCAATACGAGAGTAACCCAAAGACACAAAAAGAATCTGGTATTAAAGTAAGGATGCACAGAGGTAGTGCTTTAGTGTAAAGATGGTGAATGGTTGGAATATCCTTAACAAGGAAACTGTGAAGGCCAGCAGTTTACATAGTAAAAGACTACTCGATATAGAAAGTTCAACATACATAGAACTCTCTTCCTGCACTGTACACATAAGTGAATACATGAATGCCCTGGAAAAATAAAGGACAAAAAAAGCTTGACATAGGAAGTACAGGCCAAAGACTATATACGGACTGCATAGTCTTTGGTATAAGGCTGAGAGAGTAATGGACCGAGATGTAGTATGGTCAAAAGGCTCCACAAGTTATGAAGGGTGAATAAATGGAGAACTGTACAAAAAAAGTTAAGAAAGGATACACTAATATCAATAAAGTGTTTCGACAAGCACAGGTCATGAAACACAGTCTAGGAAACACAGATAATAAACCAAATAATGGAAGTGTGAATGTGGACAGCATATAGAACTTTAGAAAGTTGGATAATAGTAGAGTTCAGGAGATGGGGCTTCATGAGTTTGGGGCTTCTTCCCAGTACCATACAAAAGGATATTTATAATATATAGTAATTAATTACACAATCACATAATTCAAATTCTGTTACAAGCCTACCCTTAAGTCAATGAACTATAAAAATAAGAGAGGTCATTAAAAACAGTTGGCCTACAGTAAGGTATTCAGAAGCATGATTAAGAATGGCATAAGCAACCTTGGATTTATTTGGGGGCATTAACATAGTATGTGTAAGTTTTATAACATGCTGAGGCTCGGCTGCAAACACTAAGCACCTATTCATTTATGAGAGAAATTTCATCATGAATCAGACAACCTTCTTACCAAAAATGCATGAAAGTTAATAATGCCCAACAATGGGCTACAAATGGTGACCATAAAACACTTGGCACCTATTCATTTACAGGAGAACCTTCATCATGAATCAGCCACCTTCCTTAACAAGAATACATAAACATTAACAATGCCCAACAACGGGCTACAAATGGTGACCGTAAAATTCACTTATTTTTGAAAATATATTTTAGTAATTATTGGCTGCTTGGGGAGGTTAGGTGAGGTTTCCATTGTGCTGTTGATTTTTGATGAGTTTCTACCTTGGGCTAGTCAATCACAGAGTCGCCATAATCTTCGTTACCCTAACGATTGTTGCCTTATTTGATAATGGAAAATAACTTTAAATGTCCCAAATCACATACTTAGTTTGTGTTGCAAACTGGTTAATTCATTGATTGAATTTATTGAGTAAAAATTCATAAAGTTGTACATATACAGTATAAAATGAAATTGTTCTAAAATACTGATACTTGGTGAATACCAAATGATTACATATATAAAAGACATCATTTCTCCATATAGCAAGTTTAGTTTCAGTTATGTCTTTAGTTAAACATTTTTATTTTGATAATAGGATCTAAGCACTTAACTGAAAAATTTATGTATTTACTTCTGGTCGCTGAACATGTTCACTTTTATACGTTCCCTGTCATCAAAAACATTAAGGATATAGTACGGGATAATTTCTGCTAAAGTATATGAAATGGCTATTTTGATGACGTGTGGGCACAATCGGGTCTGATGGTAGTGAAGAAGTGTCGACATTGGTGTTATTGGATTCATTTGTCTTTCTTCAAATTTTCGAACTCATCCACCTCTGGGCAATATGAGCCGATGTTGAAGTAGGTTTGGGGAGCCTACAGGCCCTTTTTTCATAGGTTCCAGACAAAAATTACAGCCTTTACTGAAGGAAAAGGTTAAAGTCTAGAATAGAGACGCCATTCTTATAGGTTCGATATCTTAGTTTTTCTTTTATGGAATCTCTGTTGCTACAGTAAGGAATAATTAAAGAGTATGGGATTTTGTTTTACTACCCTTTAAAACTATCTTTCGATATCAATTAACTCGCTAGTGAGGGTTAAGGATACGGAAAACACGAGATTAAATAGAACTATAACATTGCAACCTATGGAAATCAAATAATATGCTCTTTTAACTTTTGAAGACTACAGATATGAAGAAATTCTTGATATATTACGTATTCTTAGGAAAAAAGTACAGTAGTT
>JAUTYZ010215255.1:0-10515 GCA_032273725.1 Panulirus interruptus
CTATTTGTGTGAGGTCGTGTACATTCGCTCAGTATTTACCCTCACCATAGCCGCCTCGCCTGGATTCGACTTGTGAGCTTTTGAGGAACAGTTCGATGTTAGCGAAGCCACCGAGGGTAGGAAGTCTGATGATTTCATGGTCATAAAGTTTTTACTGTGGGATTATGCGGCTTTTGGCAGTATCCATTCACCTATCGCTGTCTGACGCACGTTGCACATAGCAGCAGCGGCCCCGACGCGGGTGTCACGAGGGACCCGCCTGGCTGTCAGCCACACACTCCCGCGCAGCCTAGGCCACCGGTGTACCTTGGAGAGGAGACACAAATGAGATCAAGAGTTCAGATGAAAAGCTTATCGTTTACTTTTTATTATTAGTGAAGGATGAGATGCGACTGTTCATTAAACATGCAAATTGTTTGCTAGCGTGTTATTACGTAACCATATCTTGTCATGCCGTGATTTAGCATGGGTGTAATCTTTCTCAACAACTACACAGTCAGAAATATATCGAGGTCGGGTCTCTTCAAAACACTTGAAATAACTACTATAACTGCTACATGCACAACTGTGGCTGATCCAATGAAAAGAGTAGCTTTTAAGGGAAGGCGATCTGTGCAACCTTTAAGGGAAGGCGATCTGTGCAACCTTTAAGGGAAGGCGATCTGTGCAACCGAAAACTCATAGTACAATAAAACAAATGGCGAGATCTTCATCTGAATCTTAGATGTTTTAGGCAAACTAATGAATACTTCTGATATTCACTGAGATATTGGTAATTGTAGATACATTATAAGAGGCCAAGCTGCTTGTATGTTAAGGTTGTATTATCTGTTCATACCTTACTGCTTCCTGGGTACGTAGAAGACTGCTGACTGCTCTTAAGGTTAGGAGTGAATCTGGGAAGATGTGGTTTGGTACAGCTCTATGGTGCCAACATGTACCACGATGGAGAGTGCCTGGCAGCTACCATGTGTCCTTAACACACTCACAGTGTGGCCTCAGCCTGGCACCCAGCCTGTAACCCAAAGCCACCCAGCGTGTGGCTCTAACCCGGCACCCAGAATGTGGCCCTAATCCGGCATCCAGCATATGGCCCTAACTCAACACCCAACATGTGGCCCTATCCTAGTACCCACATGTGGCCCTAACACAACACCCAGCGTGTGGCCCTATCCTAGCACCCAGCATGTGGCCCGATCCTAGCACCCAGCATGTGGCACTCATGCCCCTCCCTCTGACCCAGTATTTCCTCATGACTATGACGTTGCACACCACATAAAACCTGCACCTGTCTCGTGATCCAGACGCACCAACAGCTGACCTCGCTGCCTCACCCACACATCTTACACCTGTCACACTGCCCTGACACCCTCACACTTCCCTTACACTAAACTCTCATCCCACACACTCAACTTAAACTTGTCACACTGACCTGCACACTCCCTCTTACACTCCTCACACTGACAACACTGATACAGCACCGATCAAGCGCACTCACGCTGATCGTTACAACTATCACACTGATCTGGCTCCCTCTCACACTAACCTGGCTCCCTCTCACACTGATCTGGCTCCCTCTTACACTAATCTGGCTCCCTCTCACACTGACCTGGCTCCCTCTCACACTGATCTGGCTCCCTCTCACACTGATCTGGCACCCGTCACTCTGTCCTGGCACCCCCTCACACTAGTCTGGCACCCGTCGCACTTACCAACCACCTCTCGCTAGGCATCTGCAAACCCAACTCCCTAAATCTAATCGGCAACACCAAAATGATTTTCCCACCTGGTTTTCGTATCCAGCTTTTGTTTTTGTTATACGATGAACAGTTTGCCCGTTTGAAGGGCAAAGTAACTGACAAGGTGACCTATACGCGTGCAGTGCTTACCTACTTCATCCTGGGGTAGAATCATTGACTTGCCTGTTTAACAGGAGGTTGAGTAAATATCCTGATTTTCGATAGTTGTAGGTTGCAAATGCATGGAAAGACAGGGTTATAGGTGCGTGGAAAGACAGGGTTGTAGATGCGTGGAAAGACAGGGTTGTAGATGCGTGGAAAGACAGGGTTGTAGGTGCGTGGAAAGACAGGGTTGTAGGTGCGTGGAAAGACAGGGTTGTAGGTGCATGGAAAGACAGGGTTGTAGGTGCGTGGAAAGACAGGGTTGTAGGAAAGATAACGAAGGATGAGGAATTACTGTCTTGTCAAAGTGAAAGGTAACCAGCGTTTATTGTCCCCAGGATTAGAAGACAGCACATCTGTAGCCTCCCCAGGACTGGCAGACTACAGCTGTAGCCTCCCCAGGACTGGCAGACTACAGCTGTAGCCTCCCCAGGACTGACAGACTACAGATGTAGCCTTCCCAGGACTGACAGTCTAAAGCTGTAGCCTCCCCAGGACTGGCAGACTAAAGCTGTAGCCTCCCCAGTACTGGCAGACTACAGCTGTAGGTTTCCTAGGGCTTGAAAGTTCTGTAATTCTTCACGAAATATATATTTTAAAAAATGCAAAGTCGTCGTTATGTGTCACTCCGCCATTTCGTTACAGCATTTCCGGAGTTGCAAATTCTCTGTCGTTTTCCTCGTCTGTTGCTTAGTTAACCAAGTCACAAGCCGGCACAGAACACACTGTACGTTATCGCATAATGTTGCTGGGCCAACCCTCTGGTGTCACCAGGTGTGTATGGAGAGAGAGAAAAAAAGAAATTGATACTCCCGGGACTAACTGTTAACTCAAGGCCGACGACATAGTTCTGCCCGCCAGCCCTGAACGTCTGGACTCCCTCTCCAGGCCCTACCCAACCCCCAAGCACCAGCCTTCGTTTTACTTTTCAAAGTGTAACTTTGGTGGAAAAGCTCTATGATTAGAATTGCAAAGCTATCACTGGTTATAGCTTTTGCTTTATGTACCTGTGGAATAGATAACTCGTGGGTAATAGAAGGATTTGTGCAAAATGGTCAAATCGACGGGGTTGCAAGTTGGTTAGGGAGTTAGGGGCCGGTTAAGCTGGGTAATACACGACATTTTGGTGACAGAGAGAGACGTGTCTCGAGACAATGAATCGTCCAGTGAATATGCACCTTCTCTTTTATAGCATCAGGTGATTATATATTTTCAAATTTCAAAAGTGTAAAGTACACAAAGTATTGCACATTGTCGGTATGGAAACAGCTTTGAGTGTTAAGATTTGATTATGATCTGTAGTCATATGTAAGTTATGAATGAACTAATGCAGTGTAGTTACAGCAGTGGGAGATTATAACTTTATAAATTTTCTTTCCAGGGATTAAATCCTCGGCTGGCGTTCGCCATCTCTGCCGCCGCCTTCGGTTCGGCTTTCCAGCATGGCTACAACCTGGGGGTGGTCAACGCCCCGCTCACTGTAAGTACCATAAATATAGTTCCTCCCGACTGTACATCCACTCCCTCACACAGTCGTAACTACATACAATGACACACACTAACATTTGTGGCCAGCGTTGCTAATTACCAGTCTAACGGTCTTGGGTTCGAGTCTCAGACCGGGCAATTGGCTCATAGCCAACCCAGCTGTTCATCCTTCCCTTTGAAGCTGTCGATGAATGGGTGCCTGGTGTAAGTTAGGGTGTGTGTGTTCATGAATTTAAGAGACGGGACAACACAAGTGTAAAATTTTCTTCCCGTAAAACACACACACACACACACACACACCACAGCATACTGAACTTGCCAACTACTTGCATTGTCAACGTCCGCCAGCGCTTAGTTTCATCACCATCCACATCCTATACTTTATATGACCTCAGTAGTTCACAGATAACGCCACTGCTCTTACAACACCACACTCACTCCCACGCATTTATAACCATCTGCCTCCACCCTTGCCACGACACACTGTCCACCTTGTTTTGTCTTTATAACCCAGGACACTAATTTGTTGCACTACTAATTACTGTGGCATGAAAGACGACAAAGAATTACACCAGTTAAGACCAGATTTCCAGGTATTTTTCGGTTAAGTTGTCAAGAAATGTGGCAGATTTCCCGTAGGTCAAGTGGCTTTGAGAGGACTGAAGCTTCTCTAGTTGAGTAAACGTCAAAATTCATCATGACGGACACGAACCTCGGGACAGAAGCTTAAGATTTAGTTTTCCACTTTAGCGACCCCTTGGTAGAGACGCTTAGCATTACCTTTATGCCAGTGACGGTGTAAGAGTACACTACAACCGGTTTATATGCGAGACTCGCTTAGTGTAACGTAAACCTGTCTGTACAAGTTTACTACCAGCTGTTATATGATTCTTACCAACCTGATGGAAAATAAAGAAGTAAGGTGCGATAGAGAAGCATGATGGGCTAGAAAAGTATGGTGGTCTAGAGAAGTATGATACGCTACAGAAGTTTAGCGGAACGAAGACGGGCAGTCATTATCAGTGTTGGGTCTAAGGACCGGATCTGTAAGCCGTTCTAACGTCGCGTATTGCCATCCAAGGGAAACAGAAGTTCTTGGTAAAGCCATCTAATGTTTTAACTCTTATATTCTCAGGAATTTGTTTAGATTAAGAATAGGTCAACTGACAGTATTCTAAACACTAGACCTTCACCTCTATCACTGTGTGCGTCTGCCAAGCGAGTGGCAGCAAGCGTTCCACAAAACTTGCCAGCAGTATGATGAATGTTATCTCGAAAACATAGTTTCAAATGTGTTTATTGAAAGATGATTATTTCCTAGATCACTACCTTGATTATTCGTAAAATCTCATCTGAATCTACGTATTTTTAGTTTTCTTCCAAAAACACACACAATCATACAACTTTTTAGCACTGGAATATTGAAAAGCCAATATGCTGTAAATGCAAAGGTATGTGTTGCGGTCCCACATGTGCAAAGCTACGTCCCCACATATCCAGTTATGTTAAATGCATAATAACAGACTGATACACAGGTTCGTCAGGAAAGATGCATAAGGAAGAATAAGTAGCCGAAATGATATGCGAATAGGTATTAGCCTACCTCCCTATACGGTTATAGGATTATAGTACCCGCAAATATCAGTGAACGACAGCGTGATCTCCTCCCATAACGCATGTGGAGTTTGTGCTTGAGATTTAAAAGCAATTAGAACTTGATTTACAGTCTCCTTGCTTCCTTTTTCAGCTATCAGAACCAATGACTCGCTCATCATTACCAGTATACTGACGACCATCAGTTCCGAATTCTTGTTTGTTACATTTCCTAAGCTATAACACGAATAATGAATACATTAATCTGTTAGAGAGGCGAGATAAATCATCAACACAACCCGTGTGTGTCTCTACTCACGGTTGTACAAAATATATCTCAGAACTCAAAGGACATGGCAACATGGATGGATTAAATAAGCTCTTACCTCATCAAGGAACCGAGTTTACACCCAAGAGGAACTGACACATGAATATTATTCTTTTGAAGTGTGTAAAGAAAAATCAGACGCATACATGTGTATTGCTATAAATATCAGCTTGTCGCCAGACCAGCTCTTGTGCTGTGATCTCATCTCCGCTCCGTGCTGGCAGATGGAGGCAAGTTTACGGATCACATTGCCTCTTCTGATCATGCTAGTGAAATGCATTGTTATAAAAGACATGTATCAACTTTCTACATGGAATTTGTTTCGTTTAGGCCCTATGCTAATATAAGTAAAGTTGTAAACGTCACTTATATTACATAGAAAAATCATATTGGCTAGGCCGTAATAACCGATATAGAGACGTGACATAAGTGTGGTAAATCATATAAAACTACTTACATATTGTATGTTGATTACGATGGTTAGTTCCTCTGCTGATAATACAAAGCCAATGATGCTCAGCTCAGGAGATCCTAGCTAATACCTATCTAGTATTTAAACAACGTTAATGTAAAGCACGATGGTTGAATGTCCATAATGGAGCGGCATGTGTGGTGGAGCAACAGGGCCAGGAACATGCTTCTCACGGTATTTAACGAGGCAGCCAGGTGGCCTCGACATACACAGTTCGTTTTATCCTGGTTAGTGTGGTTATGTATGTGAATATAAACATCCTACATCCCTCGCTTGGCACATTTGGCAGTGGTCACGAGTGCTCTTAGTGACTGTACTTGGATGTGAAAATGGTTTGTAGGAAAGATTATACATTTTGTTCTTATGTACATGAAAATTGTTTCAAATTAAAAAAGTTCGACCGTTTCTGTACAACATGTGTAACTATATGTACTGAAACAACATCATTTTAAGGAGTTCACGGTTAGATATTCTTACTGCCATCTGATACCAATACAAAGCATGAGCTTGTGTCATGTAAATATACGTGCTCATCTCTTAAACACAGGCAAACAACTGGTGGTCTGACGGCACACGTCCGCTTGATGTTGTACAAAGGAAGTCTTAACAGTTTTAGAAGACTGGAAAATGAAAGATATGCTCAGTTGTGGTTCCTGGAAGAGTAAAACTTAGATAAATTGACAAAAAACGGATACACCAGCAAAGTACTTGAAAATAATTGGCCTCTTTCATATCAACAGGTTCAAAAGAGACCGTATTAACAAACACCCAACCTAGGAGTTCATCCTCCCCTCGAGACTGGTCGATAATTGGGTATCTGGCTTAGGTGTGTGTGTGTGTGTGTGTGTGTGTGTGTGTGTATACGTAGGAATAAAGACATTGGTATTTATATGCAAGGTAGAGACAAGGCAACACAGGTGTAAAATCCTCTCCCCGTAAATAGTAATCACACACATTCAAAATAACGCATCAGATGATTTGGTTGCACAGTCACAAACAGAATGACTTGAAAGCATTGCACGGTGCAATAAGTTTTCAGAACACAACCCAAGCTAACATGAAAGTTGTACTAACAATTAAAACTCCGTCATAGTGTAATGCGATATGTGTATCTTCACAGTATGGGGGTAAGGGATACCGTGTAGACTAAATTTTCAATTCAAATTGACTGAATAGTTGTGAACACAAAAATCTATGATGCACGTACGTACAGACTATGTCAAGGCTGCCTAGCTGTGGAGGAGAATCGTTTAGACTGTAAGGAATTATCATATAATGAAGGATTCACCTTCTTACAGAGGCAAGGGGACTGGCTTAGTCAGTCTCAATTTCCAGTTACATAGGAAAACATAGATATACCAAAAAACTAAAAGAGTTAAACAAGTTCAGGGTTATCTGTAGGTGGTGGCATGTAGATGTAGTGTTGCCAGACGCGGGAGCGAGGCACCGTTTCCCTTGGCAGCACCTCCCGTCTTCTCAGCCAATCACCGGGTAGCATTTCAGGGGTGTGTGTTGAGGAGCACATTTACTATATTTGGATGTATTTTATTTCTGTGCTGTTTTCCTTGGTCTAGAAACCCACTAGATTATTCTAGACGGCTTTAGTATTATTACAGTATCATACAGTGTTCTCTTAGGAAGTAAACGAGTAAGTTTGTAACAATAACAGCAAACTCACGTTGTAGCGAAATCTTCGTTTGTAGATATACTCAAACGCTGGAAGAACTGCTGTATTTTCTTGACCTGTTATCCCGAAACAAGTCACTTTTGTCATGATTCATTATGTACTTATAATGTTCGGTTTGAATACCATTGTAATCATTATTGCGTGCGCTGGATGTTGGATTTTATCATTTACCTGGTGAGGTAATGCAAGCACAGAGGCCATGGAGACACGATGACCCTCCCCCTACCAGCCAGATATTATGTAAATATTAATGTTGTATTGAAGGAATATCCTTACTTCCTTAGGCTTTAGTAAGCCCCTTTGTAATATTTATATGTACTCGCACCACTTGCCAGATGCTTCTGGTATTATTGTCTTGAAGTTAACATGAAACGGTCAGTGGTGCAACATGTACACTCATCCCAAATACCCGGCGAAGAAAACGGCTTCTTAATTATATAGCAGTAACTTAACTATCACGAATAGATTTATGATGTAATGCCAGAAGTGATTACGCCCCAACAAGTCGGGTCCAGAGCAATCCTTGGTTTCTGGATGTCGACATGGAACTGGTTCTCCATAAGACTGGAATTTGCTTAGGTTAAGGTCAGTTGTGTGTGTGTAAAGATTCGGTAAGATTAAGCTTGGCATTCTCGGATGTGCCATTACTAGTAGAGGTCGGGTGTATGTGCTCGGGGTGCCATTACTGGCACAGGGAGTGCCCATGTGTAACTGTTGTGTAGTGTACTCTAAGGTAGACGTGTAAAAGTGATGAATTACTTCATCCCAAATAACTTTATTTCATGTCAAAAAGGTCAGTTCATTTATTTCAATAAGTCTCGAGAGGAATTTTCCTTTGAACCCGTTACGGCATTTTTTTTATATATTCTGATAGTTGTTCCTACTAAATATGTGCAGTCATACAGTAATTATGGATTTCATAGTAATAATACTTCAATTGAAACAGTGCCTTCGACTGAGATGCTTCCCACACCAAAGTGGCTTTTGACTCGTAATGAAAGAAAAACATTAATGGCTACAAAATACTTGACATAGTTATCTATAAAAACTACGTTTTCTTTTACAGTGATGGTGTATGGGTGACTAAAGTATTAAAACATGAAACGCATTTTCCAAGTGTAAGTCATGAACTTGTGTCAAATTTACTGATTTTAATGTTATCCATTATCAGTTTATCGCTTAGACAGACGTCACAAGCCCTCATAATACATCTGACCAGACCTTCTGTCGAAACCTTATCCTCTGACTACATGTATGTTTCACCTCCGCTTCCAATAATCTTCAAATCCCTGTGAATTGTACATCCGAAACCCCACCCTATTTCAGTGCCACACACGTACTTTTGCACTAGTGACATAGGATGGCGCCTCAAATGACCACATTCAGTAACCTAATTCTGTTACAGTTTCTCGGACGAGCTTCTCTTCCAACTATGTGCTTTGTAGTACTGCTGTGGTTTATTATTATAGATTTTCTTTTTTGGGGGGCGAATGTTATATTAAGACCAATGTATTTTCTTCAAAAAAGAGTGTCTTGTACTGATGGTCTCATGACGTGTTTTTCTTTCTTCCTGCAGCTCATAGAGCAGTGGATGAACGCGACAACTTATGATCGAATTGACATGCACCTGACAGAGGCGGGAGCCACCGTTCTCATCTCTGTCATGGTGTCCATCTATTGCATCGGCGGCATGATCGGTGGAGCTCTAACAGGATTCTTTGCTGATCGGTTAGTTTGCTGTCTTATACGCACATTTATACGTGGAAAAGAGGCTTATGTGAAGAGATAACAGGAGAGATGGAGTGTAGACCGGCAAAAGATGAGGATACATGAAGATAGAGGAGTAAGGAATGGGAGGTGTTTGGAGCAGTGCTAACACTGCGAGAGAAGTGTGTGGCAAGTGGGAGGCGAGCATGTGAGAAAGGTTAGTGAGTGGTGAGATGAAGAAATTAAGTAGCTAGCGAAAGATGTGTATGGGAGTTATTTGCAGGGAAGGAGTTCATGTAACTGGGCGATGCACAATGGAAAGCAGGAGGAAGTCGAAAGGAGAGTTGGGGTGAGCGAGTATTAGCAAATTTCAGAGAGAATAAGAAAATGTTTTGGGCATAAGTTAATGGTGTCAGAAAAACAAGAGAACAAATGGGAGCATGGTTGAAGTGGGAAAATGTTAAAAGACTGAGATGAGGTGAAGAGTAAATGAAGTAAGTACTTTGATTGTGTTTGGTGATAGGATGGCATATGTTGGGTGTTTTTGGTTTGGGAGGTATGCAAAGTGAGAGAATCACAGGAGGTGGTTTGTATTCAGGAAAGGGGAACAACGGCGAATATCAAATTACAGAGGTATAAGTTTTTTTTAGTGTACGTGTTAAGTTGTATGGGATTAATCGGTGTATTTTATGAGTGATGGTGTGGAAAATGGAGAGACTGGTCTCACCGAGTGAATCTACAATGTGCAAAGCAAAAAGTATGGAAGTACTAACAGTAAGTTTTGTATATATTTATTTCATACAAGCAGACTGGATATGTTTGAGGCTGTGTGAACTGAGATACAGTACGCATGTAACTCGCCCACTGTAGTTAGGCATGGAATTAAAAATGAATGAATGAAATTGAATAAATATATGATGGCTATGAATATAACAAAAATGAATGTTATTTTTACCATTTATGGACCACCGTGTTGTAGTGGTTAGCGTTGACCGATGGCACTCATGGGCCACCCAGGGTTGAGCCTGCATAGGTTAGAATCTTAGTTGTGGCAGTTGGTCTACACTCAACCCTAAGAGCTGGTTGACAAATCACATACCTCCTGCACCAAGAGTTCTGCAGCACTCATGAGCTAGCCACATCCACCAGTAGGAACCATAGGTCATAAAGTTTTGTAATGTGTGTGCATCTTCTTACAAGGAGCTGGGCAGTTAAGGAGTAAGTGTTTGGTGTTTTCTTTATGGTAGTTGCACCATGGGGCATGGTCTTGTGAAGTGTTGAAACAGTGTTTGTAGTATTGTTTTGTAGTGTTGGATGATGTCCAGAGAATAAGTGACTT
>JAUTYZ010215474.1:0-10515 GCA_032273725.1 Panulirus interruptus
AGCGTGCTTGCATCCCGGCTCAGATCAAATGTAGCGCTGAGTATATGCACTCCCTCTGAGGATTAATCATCAAAATAGGGCTGGAAGAGAACCTCAAAGGTCATTCAGTCTATCTTTCTGCCTAAGGCAGGCTAAGCTACACAAACTGTTCTTGACATGAATGGCCACTGTTCTTGACATCAATGATCAGACCGGATGAACAACAGGGATGCCAGAACGTTCGTGTCAACACGGCCGTCTGGGGTAAGGCAACTCCGAAGGCGAAAAGGAAAAAAAGGAATTTTTTTTTTCAGGGATTATATCCACATTGAGAGTGACTTCGACCTTGCTGTCCTTTCCCAGAGCAAATCAGTATATTTTGTGAGACAGTAATAGGGTCATGGCTTCCCCTGCTCTATCCTCCCGAACGCCTTGAAATAGATTTAGAAACCCTTGCCCGTAAGGCAAGAGCTCGATGTGTTTTACGACCATTCACTGTTATTTCCACACCCTACCTGGTTGTTGTCTGACCGTGAAGATGAGTTGAGATATAGCTGATAGGTATGCCAGCGGACAACGTCCTCACATACCTTGTCTGGTCAGATCTGTGGCGTAAACTGTTCTCAGACCAGCTGTGAGGGGTAAAGACCAGACTTTATACCTGACGTAAGATGTAACATGAGGTACGCTAACACTTGAATGGGCTAAATTATTTCACCCGTGTGGGGTTGTCAGTGGGTGAGGCTGGTCCACCCCTGCTACCACTGGTTTTGTGTTGTGGTCTCTCGGTAGCAAGAAAATCCTCTGATCCTGGTATCTCACTACTTGTCTAACCATGACTGTATCCTTCACCAGCAGGTATCTTACAGAATCTTTGTTGCATACTGATAAACTTTTCCTGGTGATTAATGATCGGTAAATCCTAATTGTCGACCTCGGATGTATTTAGTAAAGACGTATGAAACTCCGTATCGTCATCAGCATGTGGAGAGTGTAGGTTTTAGATATGTCCAACATCATGAGGAAGGTTAGGTAATACAGAGCTGCCGAAGGTGTTCATTGGTTTGTATTTATCGGCAACAACACAGGAGACCCATGGTTCGTGTCGCCTTCCCCTGGCTTTGTCATCTCCTGTGCCATCTTGTCATCATCTCCCTTTTATTCGCAGTTGTATCTGTCTGATATATTACATACCGTGATATTTTTGCCTCTGAATAGAGCTCAACGCAAGGCATTCCAATAACTCACATACAGTTGGTTTGAAATTTGGACTCAAGTGATCGGTCGAAGGCTTATTGGACTTGGAAACCAAACTCAGCATAATGAATAAATGCTGATAACTGAACACCAGAAGAACTTCAAGGAACAGAAAACTAGAAAAGAAAAGGTTGTGAGGTAGAAGCAGTAGGGGTCGTCTCCCTCGACGGTGACCCTGAAGAACGCCGTCATCTTCCCTGGACATGGGTTGGGCGGTAGGCAGAGGAGACTATATCATCTTGGTATGATTTCAGAGTCTACTGTGACGCTACTCACCTGCGTCACACAGTGCAGCGGCTGCTCACACTCACCTCGAGAAGTAAACAGATAAGATTTGTGCTGCAGCAAAAAGTTCTGTGGTGGCAAGAGAGTCAACAGCAGCCGGGCAACCTCGCCCTTAGATGAGTCAATATACCTCATGTTGTTTGCTCATCCCCATAAAGAATGAACGGTTGGCGAGGCTTGTAACTATACCTGGTGGCGGTGGTAACTGAGGGAGCCGCACCTACATCTGAACCACTGTCTGTAAACACACATGATGTCTCTCTGGTTTACAACGTGGGATGAAAGATAGCAACAATTATCCAGAATGACTCGACCCGCTCTGCTCTGGCTTCTTCCATTGTCCTATTGTCCTTCAGTCGTGTGTCGTGTGGTGCTGTACCACCGCTAAGGAATCCCAGGGATTCACTGCCTTAGATGGACGCACGGGTCTGAGTCTCTAACTTTGTAAATCAGTAAAATTTCAGTTTTGTGATACAGCCTGTACCGTCTTTGAGCACGTTGTCGTAGAAGAACCAAAAATAGGAATCCCAACTGTAAGGCAGAAACATATTCAAAAGACACTGGATTTTCTTCGTAAAGATGCCTTGCGCACGTTCCACTTGCGGAGCTTTACTTCATGTGAAACTTTTAAAAACATGAATCATACAGTGACACTTGTGAATCTGATCCAAAGATTCGTAGGACTCATAGGACGCAGGTTGGAAACTCTTAAGGCTACCATATGTATGACATCTTAACCAGATAAGTTCATTAGTTAAAGTGATGTCGACTATAGAAAGGAGGGAAGAAAGGAGACAACTGAAAGACAATAATATAGCATTTAATCAGGCGTGGTTCGATCATAATTCCTCAGATCTTACACCTACCTTTCCCGGAGGCAAATTTCCCATAAATCCCCACGTGGATTCGTGTTTTCCGCTTCTCAGTTAACACAGGTGTGGGACATATGAGGCTTCCCCCCAGCACTGCAATCACGGTCGACCCCTCGTGTTCAGCAGGTGAAATCCACTCAAACATTTACTAAAGCTTGGCGGGTTGGTCTGGTTAGCAGGCCTGGAAAGCGATCGCCAAGAAGTGATAGGTAAAGATAGGACACAACACTCATTGTAGATCAAAGCAATGTGAATTGACAGTGAGTGAGGCATCGTGTGATGATGGAAAAAAAAAAATCAGGGGCCGTACGTGAAGATATAGCGGGTGAAAAAGATGGAAGTTGAAAATGAAAACCTCCCAACAGGAGCAGAGGAGCCAGCAGGTCATTAAGGTAACCCTCCACACTAGACAAAGGTGTTGTGGTGACCTTCACGGCTTTGACCAGTAGCCGGGGGCACGGGTAGGCCCGGGGAGACGCGGTCACGCACACCTGGGCACACCCAGTCACGGACGGCCACGGCTGAATACACAGCAACACAGGTGGGCACACCCAATCACGGACGGCCACGGGAGGACACACAGTAACGCAGTTGGGCACACCCATTTACGGACGGCCCCAGATAGACACAAAGTAACAGCAGGCACATCTAGTCACGGACGGCCACGGGTGGATAGATACACAGTAACACAGCCAAACACAGCGAAGCACGGACGGCCACTGATGGACACTGAGAAACACAGGTGGACACTGACGGGCACGTGACGTTGTTAACAAAGCGAAATAGAGAAATGATCCGGCCTCTTATGACTTTCTGGAAACGTAACTTGGTACTGACGATAGTGAATAGAGAGATGACTGTCTGTCGTACTGACTGCGGCCGTTGAAAGTGACCAGGTGGGAACATGAGAGCCTTTGGAAGAATGAAGACAGTTTGAGCAAGGCTAAGGGTAACCACTGTGACCGACTGTGGACCGGGACGAGGGTCATAACCAGGATGACTGTGACACTAGACCACCAGCTCATCAGGCCCTTAGAGAGGGAGAGGTAGGGGAAGGGGAGTGGCAGGGAATGAGGAGTGGCAGGGAATGAGGAGTGGCAGTGTAAAGGAGAAGGGGGAAGATGCCTGCCACTATGGCCTTGATACTCACTCCCTCCACGTCAACAGGATTTTTGGAAAGCGTGAATTTCTAATGGTATCTGAATGGGTTATGGCGCCCACTGAACACCGTTCCCCTAACACTTGCGGCCTTCCACCTGCGGCCACCCACCTACACCCTCCCACCCATGACCCACCCCAAATACAGCCCCCCACCCGTGGCCACCCACCTACAGCCCCCCATCTGTGGCCACCGAAGTACAGCCTCCTACCTACAGCCATCACCAACATCCCCTACCCCTGCGGCCACCCCACCTACAGCGGCCTGTGTGAAGCCTCCCACTTGTCACCTGCCGCTGTACCTTGACCTCCTCAGACGGCGGCAAGTGGGGGAGAAAGATCGCGTCATTTCGCTTGGATTCCTCGTGATAACAACCGCTTATTTCGTGATAAGGTTAAGGTCAGCCGTTGCAGGACTGGATACAGAAATGTGACATATTTTTACATCAGTTTCAAGAGGCGAAAAAAGAAATATTTTCTTTCCAGCAATTACAGAATTACAGAACTTTATGGGATGATGTTGCTATCTAAGATGCTGCTCAGAAATTTCAATACTGAAATAGATTCCTATTTGTTGAGCATTTAGTCTCTCATGAACATAACTAAAGTCTTATTTGGGAAAAAGACACTTCAAAAAGGATTGAAAATACAATCATGAAAGCCATCTAACACAGTGAGGCTCACCAGTCACCTGATCAGGTACAATTCGTAGATAGTTATCCAGGGCTGGAATCTTCCTTCTAACTGGTCTTGAGAGAGTGCTATGGCTGCAGGGAGAATACTGAAGACCTTCAAGCCTCAGGCGTTTATATTATCCCCGCTTACTGATGTTATTATTCTCGGATGATATTTTAAAGTCTTTAGTGTTTATTATAAAACGCTAGTCTTATGTGAAGGTGGAAATATTATCATTAGTATCATCCGTCGGGGCAACCTGATAATTACGGTGGTAATGTAAGAAATCTGTCGCTTCATCAACCTGACAAAAGCGTTAAGTCAGACAGGGAGAGAGAGAGAGAGAGAGGTACATAAACAGACACACAAAAGTGAGTGACAGACATGATGACAGTAAGAATATATCATCGGCTTGGATGACGTGATGATGATAACAGACACTTTACTACCACACCGACACACACACTAGGTGGACAAGATGCAGAAACATTTATCAAGACGCTGATGATGTGAGGCAGAGCGTTTGTGGAGAGGGTTGTAGCGATCCCGAGAATAAAGTTCTCGTGTCGGGAGAGGAGGGTGTTGCCTCTGTTAATTCACGCCTCATTACAAGTATCTAATGAGGGTAAAAAATAGGCAATGTGGGCGTCGGCTGGCCGGCCGCTGGTGTGGCCAGGTGAGTGGGAGGCAGGCTGGCCAGTGGTGTGGCCAGGTGAGGGGGAGGCAGGCTGGCCAGTGGTGTGGCCAGGTGAGGGGGAGCACCTGGCGAGGCAGCTCAGTCTTAAGATACAGTTGGAGGGTGTGTACCCAGGACCTGCATTGTCTTATGATGGTGGGGAGGTTTGCTCTCTCACTCTCTCTTTCTTTTCTCCACTCCCTCTCCCCCTTCCTCCGCCTCCGCATGGATAACTCCACCTGTCCACAATGAGTCAAGTTGCCACACAGGGCCACACAATAGCGGCACGTCAGTCCTCGTAAGTGAAGTGAGGTTTGTAAAACCAAACAGCCCCCGGGGCTAACAACAACTCGTAGGGCTGTTAGGGACGGTCGTCTGTGACGTCCACTCTAGTACACAAACCTACCACTGCCACTGCTACACCAGCAGCCAGACGATACTGTTGTCAGGACCCGACATGTTCCGGGCATAAACATCCTGGTCACGGTGATCTCGAAGGAAAGAAAAATAGAGGACAAAATAAAGAATGAAGTCAATCATCGCTCCCTGGGTGTTTACAGAGCAGGTGGTGGATTGCCCCGACCATAAATATTGCCCCGACCATAAACATTGCCCCGACCATGAACATGGTCTAATGAGAGGGAAATAATTGGTAAACATGCAAATGCTTGCCTTAAACATAAGTTTACAGGTACCATTAACAGACCAGTTCCGACCTTTATCTGGTGAGTACATGAATAAAATTCAACGACTCCGCTGAGAGTAGTGTTCTAATTCAAACATTCGTAATACGTGAAAGTTAGAATAAGATCATGAAACTTCCACACCGAGAGAACGGATCATGTGCGAGAATATCTGAATCTGCATTTTACAGTCGTAGTAATAGTAGTAGTTTTGGCAACCTGCCATACCCCATAATGCACTCTGTCTTACGTTAACCGTACAATCACTTGATGTGGCGAATACCCATCATTGTCACTTTCACTCCACCGAACGTGGAAAAACGTTCAAAAGGATTGTGGGAAGAGACACTAGCGAGACACACCAGTAGAGTGTGGGGTGGGAGATCTCGGTACAGTGTTGTATCTGGAGAGGTTAGAAAGCGGACATTGACCCACTTCTCCGTCAATGGAGCACAGTCTTTCCCCTGAGACTATGACCGGCAACACCAGCATCTTACACAGTGCCAAGAACTAGAGTGAATGACTTCACAGTCAAGTGACCTTCAGAACCCAGACTCCAGGGCTGGTCTACCTGCCTCTCGCACCTGCTCTACCCAGACGACGTGATATAGGTAACGACGGTACGACCCTTGGGTATGATGGCTTAACCTTTGACCATACCCTTCATGATCAAGTCAACCGCTGAGCCATACAACCTATGGTCGTTCCGTCATGCTCAAGGGTCGTACCGTCATCCTCAAAGGTCTTAACGTTGTACTCGAGAGACGTACCGTTATACTCGATGGTCGTGGTGTCGTTTACCTTATGTGGTCTTCGGAGGTCTTCCACCCCCAAGCTGCTGGGTCGAGTCGTTGATTGCCCAAGCTGTGGGAGGCTGCGGCCCGCAGGGTCACGTAACCACCACAGCCTGGCTGATCCTGCACATGACACTGACTTCAAATACCAGTAAATCCGTCAGACTTAAAAATACGTGATCAGTGCACGTTGTGACTCAGACATATTTATTACTAGAACTGATGGCAAGCATTTTATACTTATTAGAACGTAGACACGCGATACACATCATAACGATCACACGGAGAATGATGGAGGAACCAGTCCTGCAATGTGCCCAAATATAAACCTCCTTGGAATGAAATACTAAACAGTTTATGCAGAGTAATACCAGTGTCAGAAGGCAGACGATCTATGGCCGCTGGCGGATGAAACCATAAACGTCTCGGTTGTCAGACCTCAATCTGTCGCACAAGTATTTGTAATGACATCCTTAACGACCCATTAGTATATGTAGAACACGACAACAAACGATCGTTAGTAAACGTATGTGGCCAGCCCACAGGCGGTAGCTACGCAAAAATGACGCTTGCTGCAATATACTGCCCATGAAATCAGATAAACAACCAGGGAGACTTGCTCACAGGATACAGGGATAAAAACGAGACCCCAGAGTCATCGGTGTGTGTGTGTGTGTGTGTGTGTGTGTAATTGCCTGTTTCTACTGTACGGGGAGGAAGTTTTATACTGGTGGTGTCGCGTCTCGTGTGTGTGTGCCGTGTGGCTGGGCTGGTGACCACCCATGCCCACGATTTCGTACAGGTCATGCGGGTTTAGTGACCTGCTTGTGGATCCCTCCACTGCCAGCTGGGTCAAGACACGCCCACCTGCCTGGACACAGGTACTGGAAGCCCAGATTATGCTACAGTAATTAGGTATTGTTCCCGGCGGTCTTCGTTAAGGAAGCCGGCCATCTGACACCTATTGATGGGATTTGGTTGAAATGTGTTGTTTGCCAGACCGATGACTGGAGTCTAGTTTTTCTACACCTGCAACTTGCTTTAGTCTCTCTCTCTCTCTCTCTCTCTCTCTC
Source organism: Panulirus interruptus (assembly GCA_032273725.1). Taxonomy (NCBI): domain Eukaryota; kingdom Metazoa; phylum Arthropoda; class Malacostraca; order Decapoda; family Palinuridae; genus Panulirus; species Panulirus interruptus. The sequence goes on from JAUTYZ010215474.1 coordinate 7,453, forward strand.
TCTCTCTCTCTCTCTCTCTCTCTCTCTCTCGGGTTACAAGTAGCGCCGCTCTACCTAATGTTAACTGTCAAAGGTAAACTGAAGACATGCATTCCACCTTCCTGTAGCAGTGCCACCAACAATATGCAGTACTACCAGCATAATTCATAAGTCTCTTGCTGGCCTGATGCCATATGACGATATCTCTTGCGTCTTTATTTATATATCAGTTAGATAGACTCTGTGTGTTGTTAGAACCCCTAGAGCAGTGGATCACCTGCCGCAGGTGAGATGTTGGTCGGGTTAGAAGGTCGACCGTTCTCTGACGTCCACTTGTAATGTGATCTTGTCAAGCCATGTTTGTCTTGAGTGTCTGCAGTGTTGTGCTTAACGAACTCTATATTTGTTGGCTACGAGTGATAGTGTCTGTCCGTCCCTGTCTATATGTCTGTCTGTCTCGAGGAAGAAGAACAACAGACAAGCGGACAGATAAATGTAACTTTCCCCTGAGACAAATGGAACTTCCGTTGCAAACAAAAGTGGTCGTAAGATTCAGTTTGTACCTTAAAGACAGCGTGTAGGAGAGATACATAATCAGTGTCAAAGGTCACTGGCTCCTCGCTCCTCCTCACGGCTCACAGATTAATTTCCCGTGGCAGGAGGATGTTGACAATACGCACACCAACACGGAGTCGCCCAAGCCATTCTGACCTGGTGAACAGGTGACTTTGCTGAGATAAAGAGGTTAGAAATATGAAGTAATGAATACAGCCATCCCGCTGTTGGCAGAGGAATGTACAACCTTAAGTCACTAATTTGAGGAGGTGCGGCAGGAACGACCATGGGCGATTGTCCAAATGGTCCGGGCTGAAGTCTTAGTTGCCAACTGCCGGGAAAGATACCAGATATCACGGGGAGACCTTGTGTGTACTTATGGAAGAGATAATAAGGTTCTCTCTTCGTACATTGGAAACTGCAGTCAACATCAAGAAGGCCTGGATGCAGGCCGAGCTGGGAGGGTAGAGATGAACTTGTGAAATTAGAAGAACCTTACAGGTACAGATTACGGTCACTTCCTCGTGGCTACTCTTATACTTCCCTAGGCCACTAGTCCCCCTGCCAGCATTGCCTGATCCTGTCTACAGCAGGTGCAAGAGGTTTAATGGCTTCGTACGGTCACTGCAGGGAACCTCCTCCTGCAGGGAGCGACACTGGGTACCCCTGGGGCTACTGCTGCTGCTGCTGCTGCTGCCCCTGACGTCGGTGGTGATGAGTTATGTGTATCGTTTGTCGCCCTTGACTGCTCACCTAAGACGGTTCATGACTCCCGGGTGACAGCTGCCAGCCAGTCTCACTGTGAATACCTTCGGTGATTACATCGAGGTGGCAGCACTGCGGGCAAGTCACAGCTCAGGAGTTATTGCAAGTGTTGCAACCGGCGATTGCTTTAATCACTTTTTCTTAATAACACAAGGCTGTTGACAGACCTTAAAAGTAATTTATACCCACTACAGGAAACACAACCACCTCACTAATGCACATACATAACAACACATCACTGCCAGGAGCACTGCACACGTCAGGTCGTTAGCTGCCAACATATTAGTGCCAACAGCGCTAGACACGTCAGGTTGTCAATTTCCACCTGACCAAGACTATTTCTACATGTTCTCTTCCTAAGATGGTGACGGTGTCTGTCTGGTGTTGGCAGGGCCGCCCATGTGGAATGTTGTTGTGAATGTAGTGGTAATGGAGAAATGACATTGAAATTGATGGTGACAGTGATAGTGTTGGTGGTGGCGGCGTGCCACTGGTGATGGTGAAGAAGAAACATCAGACAACAAGTGTCGTGATGATAGTGAAGACAGCAGTGTGAGGCCAGCCGGACACCCCCGCCTCTTCATCACCCCACCTCACGGTAATTAACCTAAGAGGACGTAAAACGGCAACGGTGTTTCTTCTCAGGAGTTACGAGTCAGTAGATAAACGGGAGTTTTGTTAACAGGATCCCGGTTAAACCAGTTCAACTTCTGTTAATGCCTCAGTTAACCCAGATAGGTATTTATCAGCATTTACATAAGCCAGAACCTGTAAACCAATGTTTTTGTAACCGAATCTACATTGAATGGATGTCTGATTACCCGGGGTTCCCAGTAATCGACTCTGGTCACCCCTAGGGTCCGTATAATGGATGTGGAAGGATCTGAAGGTTTGTAGGAATCCATCTACCCCCACCAGCCTATGAGTAACGAAAGGTAGCGCCTCGCTGTTGTTGTGGCTGGCATCGCTAACTTCTGATTCACTGGCCAGGGTTCGACCCTCGGCGCTACTAGACGGCGCGCACTTCACCTGTTTGTTTATCCTTCCTCTGGCTGTTAGATGAATAGGCACCAACTTGGGCTGGGGTTTGATGAAGCACCAAAGCTATTACAGGCCTAACCAGCCGACAGCCTGTAATCCGGCAGGAGATTCCCTCGGGGTGTATATGTCCGGGGACACGGCCCTAACTGACAGACCGAATGAGCCTACCACGGGTGGGTGAACAACACACAACAATGTGAACCTTCCTGCCACACCTGTGCCAGAGGCCCCTCCTACAGACAACTTCCACGGGTGACCTCCACCAGCGGCGGCGATGAGACCAAAGCAACGAAGAAACGACACGGAGAACTAAAGAGCGACTCACTGTCGTCTTGTCGTTCCAGGTTCACGAATCTTTTAAATATTCAAATGTCCGGCCGCCAACCATAACAGTCTGCTAAGCATAAAAGTTGTTGGGTGAGTGTTGCACGAAGGTCAGATGGACACACTTGCTACACGACAACACTTGGTCTGCCAGTTGTCACCAGGTTCACCTCTACATCCCATACTACCCTATGACGTACGTACATACATGTAAATACGTATGTACGTACATAAATACGTAAATACGTAAACACAAAAGAGAAAGGAGCTATCATAAGTTCTTATTTTTTTATTTTACCAGAATGTCATGTTCAGATGCCGTGTCTAAGTGTTGTATTCAAGTGTGTTAATGATATGACTGAAAGTGGTTGCAGGAACTGTGGAAGGGAAGCCATATAT
>JAUTYZ010215806.1:0-10513 GCA_032273725.1 Panulirus interruptus
CCTATGCGCTCGACCCTGGGCGGCCCGTGAATACGTCACGGTCAGGAACGCTAACCGCTACACCACGGGAGCCCATCAAATGGAACTGAGATTCGTGACCAACATCACTGTAATATGGCAATGGGTATTAGGCCTCGGTTTTCGACATATGGACTCGGGTTGATATCTAGCTTTCATACTTCACATGACGAGATTTATGAAGCATCAGAACATTCAACCGAGGCAAGGCAGAATGATGGAGGTTTTGTTCAAAAACACCAGCACATAACCAATAATGCCATGATAGAAGAGATATATGCTTACATGATTAATGAAACGCTTCATATCGTGCTGTGGTAGACTATCCTTGCAAGAATGATTATCAATACATCCATACAATTACAAAATATTCTCCTGTCTAATTGTAAGATTCTTCTCCTCAAATTGCGATATTTCTTCACGACGTAGAAAGCTAGATAAAACTTAAGGAAACATAGCACTATAAGTAAAAGACTGGCACATCACCTTCTAGGCAGATAGCCTTGTAAATGATAGGCAACCCTGTGAACCGAATATATCCAAGTTTCCCCGTGACAATACTTCGTAATTCTATATATTACAAAAGAAACATTATCCAAACAGTAACTTGTGAGATGTGTTATTGACTAAGTGTCTGGTGCACGATTTCTGACACCAGTCATTACGCTTGTAAGCCTTGACGCTTTTCGATCTACTTGTACTGTACTGACATTATCCAGCTTGGCTCTAGTAGCCAGATGGGTTATAATATCCATAGGTCGTAAGGTCTGTCCACAATTCCGAATACCTCCTGTGTTAACAACAATCATCTTCTTTGCTCTAGGTGAACAGCCAATCACTAGGTTACTGACCCCTGCCAGATGACATCTTGGTAGGCCATCCCTCTCTGCTCTTGATGAAAGAGACTCTTGTCTCAGTAAGCTGTTGATGGAAGTACACTTCTCAATGAACTGTGGAACTCTGGTCCTGATAGGCTTGCGAATGATGTTGCTGATGACGATGAGGGTACTCCTGCAGTTGCCCGGCTTGTTCTCGCCTATTAAAACGGGACCGTGCGGTTTGGTTTACATCTATTTACCAATGGGGACAGAATGACTAGTGTTTCAATATATCCTCCAAAGTGATCGTCATATTTTCCTTTGTTCTTACTGGTAGAATATCCCATCCCTTCTTCTCTTACTGGTAGAGTATCTCATCCATTCTCCTCTAACTGGTAGAATCTCTCGTCCTCACCTGCTCTTACTTGAGGAACGTACTGTGCCTTCCCTTGGCCCATCCTGAGTGGGAGATCTTACCTTATCTCGGCCCCTGCTGGAGGAATGATCCTTCCCTCTACGATTATGGGATGTATCTATCTTCCTGTCCACCCTCGCTACACAACAATCAACTCACCTCATCTTCAACCTTTGCTGGAGGAAATATCTTCCCTTCAACCCTTAATGGATGAATCTATCTTCCTGTCTACCCTTACTGCACAACAATCAGTCATTAACATACCTTTCTGGAAACCAACGAAGGAAAAAGAAATCGTGAAAAAAAACTTTGAAAACTTTGCCTTGCAATTTAAACTTTGACTGCAGTTCAGGTCGGACAGAGCTCGGCCAAACACTACAGTCCTGATTATCAATTTACCACGAGTGACGAGTCATCAAAAAGCAATTAAGGAAAGACTTAATTTATGTACATATATACGATTGAGAGGGTGTGAGAGGAGCTGTGACGTGACTGGGTGGGATGTAGTGGTGTGAGAGGAAGTGGGACGTGAGTGAGAGCTATGCAGTGGAGTGAGAGGACCTGTGAAGTGAGTGGGAAGTATGTAGTGCTGTGAGAGGAAGTGTAACGTGAGTGAGAGCTATGTAGTAGTGTGAGAGGACCTGTGACGTGAGTGGGAAGTATGGAGTGGTGTGAGAGGGGCTGTGACGTGTGTGGAAGGTATGTAGTGGTGTGAGAGGGGCTGTGACGTGTGTGGAAGGTATGGAGTGGTGTGAGAGGGGCTGTGACGTAAGTGAGAGGTATGTAATAGTGTGAGAGATGTTACAGTATTTCTTACCGGTAAGAATTAATCCAGATATTAACCAGAGAATAGGGAACCACAAAAGTATTCCTCCCCTTTCTTTACATTTCACTCCATTATACGGTTGGATCATATTCTCTCTTGCTTCAGTTATGGAAGTACCTTTAGTACAACATCTTCCAGAACCTCAAAGGTATACCTGCCCTTCTTTCACGGAACACGCCTACCAATAGGCCGCCCTCTTACCTACCAATCAATCCTCAAAGGAACGCTGCCACCTGGCCTATAAATATTTTCCGAAGACCTTTGTCTCCAGCCTGTGAGGATTATCACAGGGACAGCGACCCTCATGAATATTTTCAGAGGAACAAGGACCACTTTCCCACGTTGGATATTCAGCGGCACTCGGTCCCTTGTGCCATACAGTATAAATATTTAGCTTTAAGAATTAAGGCAGCAGAGCAGCTGATTTAAATGATGTAACAATACATTATGTCTACAGGACACATGTATGGGCACCTCTCTGTTTTCACTTATTTGAATACAAAGCCTGAATAAATATGTTCTATTTATAATTCAAACAAGATTTCTACTCCAAAGAATACTATTTTACATAATCCTTAGATGTTTAATGCTCAGTATACTGGTTCATTGTCAAAGCTTTGTGAACGTCAGTTCTACCTGGGAGTTTACTGTTGAAGAATTCTAGTTTGATGAAGAGTTTGATGACAAGGATCGTCGCTTTACACCAGTTTTTTTTTATCTAACCATAACCATTGGAGATTAGTGTCACGATAACCTAGTTTACAACTAGTGGAGTAGTTAGTGAAGATAACACTGATATTGATATTCATCATCACCTCTAGTGGGTAGTACTTTCTCCCCACTACCACCTTCACCACTGTGTCTAGTAGATAGTACTTCTCCCCACTACTACCTTCACCACTGTGTATAGTGGGTAGTACCTTCCCCCAGTACCGCCTTCACCACTGCCTATAGTGGATAGTACCTTCCACCAGCACCACTTTCATCACTGTCTCTAGTGGGTAGTACCTTCCCCCAGTACCACCCTCGTCACTGTCTCTAGTGGGTAGTACCTTCTCCCCAGTACCATCATCGTCACTGCCTCTGTACATGTTACCTCCTCTCCATCTTCCACTACATTAGGTATATCTATCAGATTCTCTCTGTATATACACTGTTCCACATAACAGATATATTCCGTTGAAAAACACCGAGTGAAAATGCTGCAGGATTAACATTAATTCAGTGAACCATGAACACTGACTTTATCTAAAAAATTATGGCCCCTTGTACGCTATATTCATATACAAAAAATATGATAAATCGTCCCTCTAAATAAAACCAACTAGGCGTAAACGTAATTCAACACCGTTCTTTTACGAGAGTGTTTGATGTGGAAAGATTTTTAAGTGATCTCACATGATAATGGAACTGGAACTGGACCCTTGTTCCGCGATAAGGCACTGAAAGAATAACTACATTAAGATAACGTTAACTTTCTTCTTTACAGCTGATTCATTCCAGTATCTTGAACTGACATACGCCTCCCACAGTTTCTGTTACCTCAAGTTTCAGTCTTTCATACGCTAATTTCGCGTATATTTCCTACTCTTTTCTCACACATTATCTGTAGATTTTAATAATTTAGTAACTAAAAATAGAAGCACGTAGGCCTAGCCAATATAGCGAACCGCTATTCATATGACTGAGGTAGTCAAGGGTAGTTCTCACTTCGTTTGTGTCAATAGACAAGGGATTACATTATAATGATTCGTTACCGTGGACAACAAACTATCTTAACTACTGTGGAAGGAGAGTATGATTTCTGATGATAGTATTGTTCTGATGAGATGCGATACTACGTATTTTCTCCTTCATGAATTTCCTTTAAGCTGTCATAGATTCCCTTGGCCACTGTTCACAAGAATATCTGAGATTCATGAGTTTCCGATGACCTGCCAAGGGGAGGTAGTGAGGCAGGCAGACACCAGCAGGGGCCCGGGGGAACTTCTAAAGCCTTATCTCGTTCCTCAAGATGACGGCTCTCACTTTGAGCTGCCCGCCTCCGTCACTGTCACCTGGACCAATATGGGAGAAATGACTGGCATTTGTCTTGTGCCTCTGGCATCAGAGACTCGACTGATATGGTAAATATTGCTGTAAGTTGATGTCGCATCATTACTGGCAGCAGGAAGTGGCTACCAAGTGTAGTGTTTATGTTAAAGACGTTCAACGCAACCACTGAAAAAGTTTGATATTAAAGATTCACTAAAGATAATGTGTAAACCCTTTAAAGGGAATCTGTTTTCTTTGTTTTTCTTATAATTCTATTTTCTTTGTCCCCTGATAACACTATCTTCAGACCACTTCGAAAGAGGTTGTTCATAGTTGATGTTCTCGCCTTTCTCTCTCAGCATTACCTGTCTCCTGTTTACTTTACTTTGTTATTTTTCGATGCAGCAGTAATGTAAACACTCAGAAACAAAGATTCGACTGATATCTATAAAGGGAAAATAGGAAGAGTTCCGGATATAGAGATGCTATCAAACGCCTAAGGTTTGAGTCAACACTAACAAAGATCATCAATTATCGTCAGACACTTTATGATAAGGACATTAGTGGCAAACAAACCACTGTAATTACATAAACCAATGAAACATAGGCATTCATAGAAATGATATAACTAAAGTTGGACATGGAACAAGAAACAATACCATTAATGAACAGAACCAGTTAATGTCTAGAGATGAGCAGGTAAGTTCACCTGATGCAACAGACTGTTCCTCTACGTCCAGTCATACACAAATACTACCACCATCTCCAATGACCTCATAAGCTTCCCTGTTTCCCCTCACCTTTAACCTTAATGCAACACAACACTCGTGAAATATAACGTTCATATTTCCTTTATCTCTGGAGAAAATAGAAATATCATATCATTGTCTAATTCACCTGGGAGAGATGAAGGGACCTGAGCCCTAAGGGCCGTACATAATATTCTCCCTTCCCCCGACCCACTTTGCCCTGAGAGACCTGAGCAGGAAAGCTACTTGTGTACAGACCGTAACATTATTCCGTAGATCATAAATATGGAGGCTTGTGCCGGTCTCTGTCGGGTCCAGTGTATGGTGGTGGCCTCACTAGAACCACCAGGATCTGCCCAATATATTGAGAGTATTATTGCTAGGGGCGGAGATGGTGAAGATGGTGGCCCCTGGTTGGTTGGGCAAGAGGCTAGAGATGGAGAAGAGACAGGGAAGGAAGGGCTAGAAGACGTAGGGTGATGGAGGAGCTAAAGAGAACAAGAGAAAGAGGGGAATATAAAAAGGAGAGAAGATATATAACCGAAGAAGGAAAATATGTAAAATATATAGCTTGGTTAAAGCAAGGGGAGAGAAAAAAGATGGGAAAAGAGGAGTACAAGGGATAAAAAGGAGAAAGGAAAGATGAGGAAAAGAAAATATGAAATAAAAAATATTGTCCTACAAAAGACATGGGAGGGAAAAATATAACGAAAAATACGAGTTCATTACAGTTGACTGTATAAGTATACAAACACGTGTTGAAACAGAAGACAAAGAAGACCATTGTACTTAACAACCATCAGTGTGTAGTGGTAAAGCTGTATGACAACCATCAAGGTGTAATGCTCAAGCTGCATGACACCCATCACCGGCTTTCCCACACATGGTGTAGCGCTGAAGCTGCATGACAACCAGCTCGACATAAAAATATTGTTGCTTTAGTCGGCCATAACTCACTGGAGGCAATATACCTGACACAGCTCCCACACAACACCTGGACGGAGACAACGGTATGAATACATCACATGGAAACATATATTAGTTTTTTTTGGATGGATTTATGTATAAACGGTTTGAATATGTATTAGAAATGTCTGTAGAAGAACATGGAGTAGGTACAGAGATATTTCACAATATGTGGAGTACTATGTGAGAATGATAAACAAGAAAATCAATAGATCCAAAAATAGCAAGAATGATAAATTTTGAATTAATTGATTGCAGAATATGCGATTTTGAAATAATGAAAAATTGTAATATATGGTGAAGTAAATCATCAAATCATGTAAGGATATATGCAGACAGACAAGCATCATATAAACAGGACGGTACATTCATAAACTAAAAGCCCTAGTGGACCGTATGAGGAGTTACTCACAGACCACGGTTGGAAGCAGGCTTGTTCCTGTTGATGACAGCCAAAATAACTGCCAGGCCTTCGACAATGGTAGTTATATTACGAGAAATGGAAGGAGAGTTACTACACAGAGATCACGTGGTGGATAAGTTTACCCATAGTATGTGTATACCAATTTTTCGAATTCCATTTTAAACTGTTTGAGAATACGTTCTTAGGGTTTCAATAGTTGTTAAGAATGGAAGATGTCTCACGGAAACTCGCCAGAACAACTTCGATCAGCAGACCTATTGATGAGGGAGTCATGGCTGGCTGCCGCCATGAGTGAAGGACAAAGATAGTGAAGTCTGGCAGACGGACACCGTAGAGTTTCACAGATGTGTCTTGCGCTGACCCGCTTCCCTCTACCCATTGCTGGGGTACAGTATGACAACCTTGCCCTCCATTACCGAAGTGCTCTAAATGTGTCTTGACCCATCCGTTCATTGCTGGAGTACACAAAAACCTAAGCCCCCATTACCCTAGTGTTCTAATGGTATCTTGACCCACCCACCCATTTCTGGAGAACATGACAACCTGGCCCTCCATTACCGTAGTCTTCTAATGACGTCTTGACCCATCCGCCTATTGCTGGAGCAAACGTTGAACAGCAGGGCTCAAACATCTTTTATATATACGTACATTATGGATGAACACCTGTGAAGATCATTTACTGAGGTAAACACAGAACCACATAAGGATAAGAAAGAACTCAGGCCAACGTACTTCTCATGATGTTTGAGCAAGCATCGGAGAACACTGTAAGCTCACGAAGCACTTTTGGCTTAAGCGAGCGTTTATTGAAGCAAATACTTGAGCATTTTTGAAGTGCCTGTGATGCAAGGAATCTCTAGTACCTGGTGAGGAGTTGTATATCAGCTGTGTGATGTAGGAGTTGTGATGCAGAGCAGCTGGTGTACTTGGTGAGGAGTCTTATATAAGCTGTGTGAGGCAGGACCTGTGATGCAGGGCAGCTGGCGTACCTAGTGAGGGGTTGTGTATCAACCTTGTGAGTCACGACCTGGGACGCAGGGCAGCTGGAGTACCTGGTGCGGGGTTGTGGATCAACCTTGTTAAGCAGAACATCATGGTAAAGAGTTTTTCAGTGGTATCACACACGATCTTTTCTTCGCTGGTTTGTACGTATATAAATCGTCTATGAGATGATAATCTGTGTTAAATTTGACCACTTCACTACTGAATTATACCTTTATAACATACATAAAAAGTAGTTATAATGACCTCTACTATGGAAAAGTTATCAAACGAGACAATATTTAAGCGTAGAAAGCTATTCTGTTTGCAAGTCTCGTTTCTTTCTCTACTTCAAGAATTACGTTCCCGATATCATTCCCCCTTGTTTCTTCTCACCTTTTCCAAACTATATTTCGATATACATATCCTTATCTTTCCTTATTCCCTACTCTTTTCTCCATATTCGTTTTTAGTGCTCAATATTTCCCCTCCCTCTGATCTAAGCCTTCCATCCCAGTTCCTCTTCTCTCTACAGTCTTACCAGTCCCTGTCCTACTTCTCGTTTCCTTCCTTTTCTTTCTCTACTTCTTCCTCTTTCCCTCATCTCCTCCCTCTTCACATTCCCCGGTAGACAGTGTGACCATATGCACCATTCCTTCGCTAGTTCCAGTAACTCTCTGTATACAAGCTGGCCTCATACACCTCATCTGCTATGGCTCCTCTAACGCCGTCTTATACAAAAACCGTGACAAATACAGAACTTAGAAAGTTTTGAATCGTCTGTATGATATGGGAGGCCCAGGGGTTGTGGCCACGTCCAGACACAAACGGGTAAATAATTTCCCTTATAATCCTGAGAATGATCTCCCTTATTTGTCTCGTCCCTCCAGACTTTTCTCTTGGGTGCGGTTAGAGACAATCCCTTTGGTTTCTGGAGACACACGCAGGTAGCCCATTCTATCAGCAGTTCTGAAAGAAACCTTTTCTCAGCCACCAGTAAAAACATTCTCCTTTCTTTTCCTCCCTCACTTAGTTTTCTTCTCCGTTTCCTCTGTATCATCTGTTCCTCACTCCTCCCATTGCGTCACCGAAGACAGAACTCTTGAGAACGTCTCTTTTGTCCTTTTCTACCGAGCGATGGTGGGGAATGTTCTTCCCAGTAAATGCACTGTAGGTCACACAACAGCGGTACTCTGGCCTCACCACAGTCTGACCCGCCACTGGCGGCCGGTGAGGTTTTAGAGACGAGAGACTGAGGTCATGTTGTGGCACAGGGAGAGAAAAAGAACTGACAGGGACTGTTGTGGAAGACGACTGGGAGATACTGGGGAGGAGATACTGGGGTAGGAGGATATGCTGGGAGATGAGCAGGTTGGGGAGGAGATGCAAGAGAAAGAGGATGAATTAGGATGTGAGGAGGTTGGCAAGGATATACTGGGGCAGATGAGGAGACTGTGGATCATATACCCGGCTCGAGGCCTATGAAATCAAACACATTACGACTACATGTATGCTGTCATTCTTGCTCATTTGATTCATTCCGGTTGAAGACGTAGAATACATGTGAAATTACACAAAACTAGAATATGGACCAAATAGTGTTCCAGTCCAAAGACATAAGAGGGCCAGTGCCTTGAAGACACTTGTCGACCGGGAATAATAGAAGAGCGTTACGCCAGACTGCTCATACCTAGTGAAACCATTAACTTTTTGTTCTGTACATGAGGCAGCACAGAGTATGTCATGCAAAGGATAATTCCATTATACGATAACTAAATAATGTTCTTTAGTTTTAAAAAACATGAAATGGAAAGAAGGTTTACGATGGAGCAAAGAATAAAGATGAAAGTGTCGTCTATAAATAGATATAATAAAATCGAATCTTGAGATCATGGGGAGAGAGCCGTGCCTGAAGTAAAATCCAAACTACCAGAGAGAAGGAGTTGCTCAAGGAAGATAAACATTAGAAACTTTGGCGAGTCCTCGGGGCCACGTCCATCAAGTTTTAACAAGGAAGCCTTCCAGCTGAAGGCTGGAGATACTGAACTTGGCAATATCTTACACTTCCAGAATATTACTGGCCGTACAGGAGAGAGAATACTTCCCACGTGTCTCCTGCGTGTCCCTGAAGGAGACCAAGAAGGATGGAAGCAGGGGTCTGGAAGTCTTCCCCTCCTGTGTCATCACTTTTAAGAAGGAACGAAAGGACCCAAGTGAGGATTTTTCTTCGATTGCTCAACCGTCTGTTCCCGACGCTACCTCGGTAAGGCGGTACGGGAAAGCAGTTATGAAATAAGGTAATCGTCACGCGGTGAATATTCATTGCACAGTAACATGAAGGTGTGGACGATGATACTGAGATGATGGAAGCAATGAAAACTAACAGTAAGACAGAGAGCTTTCAATGATGCCCCAAGACTAGTGTTACTCGTAGTCTCTAGTTACGACGCTGGAATATAAGTTCGATCACGCAAGGTACACATTATGCATGTTTGAAAATACTCATGTGATGTTGGGAGGAGGTTGTGGGCTCCAGGCTGCAGGACTGATGAGCAGGTCTTCTTGCTGCACATTGGGTCAACAGTGAGACAACAGAAGAGGATTTGGGCCAAAGTCTAGAAAAGGAGGTAAGACTAAGTTTTGATTGTATTGCTATCATTATTATTATCATTATCATAATTATTACTATTATTTTTAATATGATTATCATTTCTATTATTATTATTATTGTTATCATTAAAATAATTATTATTGTTGTTATTATTATTATTATTATTATTATTATTATTATTATTATTATTATTATTATTATCATTATTATTATCAATATAATTATTATCTTTATTATTATTATTATCATTATTATTATCATCATTATTATTATTACCATTATTTTCATTATTATCATTATAATCATTACCATTATCTTTAATATTGCAGTTATAGTTACACAACACAAGAACCCCTTTTACGGTTCCTGCAGCTTGGAGGAGGTGGAGACACAGTAATGTACTAATGTACTATTATAATCAACACTCCAGATGGATTTCATGGATTGTCCATCTCTAGCTATGTATATCAATTTATACAAGACATACATCACGCTGGTGTGCCTTCATGGCCTTTCAGAAATATACACATAGCATTATTCATGAATAAGATATTCAAAATAAACATCCCGTCACATATATTTCCTCGTTCAAAACAAAGGAGAGGTTATATGAACACCAGCGGCTGGACATGGAAAACTTTCCCATATTTACTTTGTCAACATTTGTGGAA